>CAUYPK010035828.1:0-13215 GCA_963574355.1 Loris lydekkerianus | reverse complement strand
AACTATTTAACCCACAATATTTAATGGCGCATTTAATTAAGTGAAAACCCCATTTAAGGCAGTAAAGTCTTGTAAATAAATGTTTATAAATCCTGAATCCTTATAATCAGGGGTTTTGGAGTATAAGGATTCAGGATTTTTAACCATTTATTTACAATGCTTTAGTGTCTTAAATGGTTTATTCACTTTATTAAAGTTGCCATTGAATACTATGGGTTAATGTGGTATGTTTCATTTAACCTACTGAATCCTCAGTTATTGTAATTGTTTTGGGTATATATTTTTATTTTTGAAATTTACCAGTGGCTGCTGCATTTTCCACCTTGGCTTATACTCGAGTCACTAAGTTTTTCCAGTTTTTAGGGTAAAATTAACAGGTCGGCTTATACTCAGGTCGGATTATACTCGAGTATATGCGGTAAATTCCCCAGCTGTTACGGTGTTATTGGATATCATATTGTTCATACCAATTAAGGTTTGTTTCGTAAATTGGGGATCATTTAAATTGGTTGCATAAATGTTTAGAATTGAAATGTCTTCTTGTTGTATTGTTACCTTGACCAGTATGAAGTGACCATCTTTATCTTTCTTAAGTCTAGTTGCTTTAAATCCACTTGTATCTGAAAATAAGATTGCGACCCCTCCTTTCTTTTCATTTTCATTTGTCTGAAATATTACTTTCTAAGCCTTCACCCTGAGTCTAAGTTTGTTAGGTGTGTTTCCAGGAGACTGTATATACATGAATTATGCCTTTGTATCCAATCAGGCAGCAATGTGCCTCTTTAGTGGCAAATTCAAGCCATTAACATTTATTGAGATAATTGTTAAATGTGATGGAGTTCTATTCATTTTATTTGGTGAAAGATCATTGCTTAGTTTTATTCTTTGCACCATTGTAAAAGCTAGATTTTGTCCTTTATTTTCTGGATTTTTCCTTTACTGGAGTTCTATTGTGATTGTCAGTGTGGACAACAGGTCTGAGTATTTCCTGTATAGCTCTTCTCGTTGTGGAAAATTTCTTCAATGTTTACATATCAATGAAAGATTTGATTTCTCCATTGATTTGGGGGCTTAGTTTAGCAGGATACAGAATTCTCAGCTGAATATTGTCTTGTTCAAGAATGTTAAAGGTAGATGACCATTATCTTCTGGCTTGAAAGATTTCAGCTGAAAAAGCTTCCGTCACCCTGATGGAAGGGCCCCTGTAGTTCAATTAGCACTTACTCCTGGATGCTTATAGATCTTTCTTTGGACAAGTTCATTACAATGTGTCTTAGAAATGCTCTGTGTTGAGATGATCTCGGGTTTGATTCTCTGACAGAATCTTCAGTGATGCTTGGGAAATTTTTATGTATGATATCCTCTAGTGGGGCTTCCATTCCATTGGAACATTCTTCTTCACCTTCAGGGATACCTATAATTCATATGTTTGAATACTTCATGGAGTGTCATAATTCTCTAAGAGGTCACTTTTCCATTTCTCTCTTCTTTTCTTCTTCATTAAAAGCCTGAGTTAGTTCAAGAGACTTATGTTCTTGCTTTGATATTCTTTCTTCTACATGATCTAATCTGTTATTGATTCCTTCTACTTCAAGTTCCTTAAATGACTCCTTTATTTACTAAGCTCAGATATATCCTTTCTGATTTCTTCATGTCTCATTTATTACTGAGATCAATATTTGAATTTCCTTTCGGTTATTCTCCACTTTCTCTTCAATCCCCTTCATTGTTTTTGCCAACCATGTTTTAAATTCTCTTTCTGTCAATTATATAAATTCTTTATAGGTGGAGGCCTCTGCTATAGCTACCTCATGATCCCTTGGGGGAGGTGATCTGTTCTGGTTTTCTCATGCTGCCAGAATTTTTTTTTGTTGGTTCCTCCTCATGTGTGTTTTGTTCTTGTTCACTTCCTTCCCCTACTTTGTTCCCACTTCCTCCTTCTTTTAAAATTACTTTTTCTTTGTGTTAGGTGTTGAAGTGTGTCTTTGGTATAGGGCCGAATGGAAGAGTAAAATCAAGAAGGGAGAAAAGAAAGAAAAGGAGAAAAATGGGGAGAGGATAAAAATTAAAAGAGGGAGAATAAGAACAGAATGAGAGATATAGCAGTAATAGCGGTGTCTGGCAAGGTGCCTTGACCCACACCCACAATTCCAGGACTCTGTGTGGCTGAGCTAGGTGGGTCCCTTGAGGTTAGGAGCTCCTTACCAGCCTGAGTAAAATCAAGACCCCCCACTTTCACCAAGTATACAAGAAAGTCAGCAGTATGTTGCAGTGTCCTCCTACAATACCATCCTTCCAAAGGCCAAAGCTAGAGGGACACCCTAACCTAGGGGTTCAAGGTCTTCTTGAGCCAGGCCAATGCCATGGAACCCCAGCCCAGACCTCACAGTGAAGCTCTATTCTATAAATGGAATACATATTGAAGTAAAATAAAAAGTCAAAACAACAAAGTTATATAAGATGTTACAAAAAGAATATCTTAGTTCCTTGAGAAATTTATGTGAGAAAGATAAAGAAATGAGAAAAATCTCTACTAAAAGAGAGAGAAATAGAAAGAAAAGAAAAAATGAAAGAGGTAGAAAAACAGTAACAAAAATGTAACCCTTACTACTGAAGAAAGAAATAGTGGAAAAATAAAAACAATGACAAAACAAAACAAAAAATAACCTTAGGGTAAAAAATTGAAAAGAGAAAGAATAAAAGGAGCAGAAAAACCATAACAAAAATGGAGCCTTTACTATTGAAAAAATAAAAAAATAAGAAAAATTAAAAACAACCTAGGGTAAAAATTTGAAAAAAGGAAAAAATATACATGTATCTACATATATTGCAATGTATTGTCCAGAAAGAAGGTAGTTTTCAGGTGTTAGGAGACACTAATCATGCCACTAAGTCTGCTGTATAAGATGGGGCCAGAAACCACTGTCTAGTTGCCAAGGAGACCCTGTCCCATCTTCCTGATTTATTTGACCTCAAATCCCACAGGTATCAGAGCCTGAAGCTATTGTCAGCCTAATTAATTGACGTACCCTGCTTCCAAGTATTGGTCAATTTCCTTCAGATTTTCATATTTCTGAGAATAAAGTTTCTTGTAATATTCATTAAGAATTTTTTGAATTTCTGAGGAGTCTGTTGTTATTTCGTTTTTGTCGTTTCTGATTGATGAGATTAGAGATTTTACTCTTTTTCCCCCCTGATTAGGTTGGCCAAAGGTTTATCTATTTTATTGACCTTTTCAAAAAACCAACTTTTTGATTTATTGATCTGTTGTATACTTGGAAGCATGTCACCTTCTAAGACTTAACCAGAATCAAGTGTAAATGTTGAATAGGCCCATATCAAGTTCTGAAATAGCATCAACCATACAAAACCTCCCTAAAAAGAAAATCCCGGGACCAGATGGTTTCACATCAGAATTCTACCAAACCTTTAAAGAGGAATTAGTACCTATATTACTCAACCTGTTCCAAAAGGTAGAAAAAGAAAGAAGACTACCCAACACGTTCTATGAAGCAAACATCACCCTGATCCCCAAACTAGGAAAAGACCCAACAAGTAAAGAAAATTATAGAACAATATCACTAATAAATATAGATGCAAAAATATTCAACAAGATTCTAACAAACAGAATCCAGCAACACATCAAACAAATTATACATCATGACCAAGTCGGTTTTATCCCAGGGTCTCAAGGCTGGTTCAATATCTGTAAATCTATAGGTATAATTCAGCACATAAACAAATTAAAAAACAAAGACCATATGATTCTCTCAATCCATGCAGAAAAAGCTTTTGATAACATCCAACATCCCTTCATGATCAGAACACTTAAGAAAATTGGTATAAAAGGGACATTTCTTAAACTGATAGAGGCCATCTACAGCAAACCCACAGCCAATATCATATTGAATGGAGTTAAATTGAAATCATTTCCACTCAGATCAGCCTTCCAAACAAGGCTGCCCATTGTCTCCACTGCTCTTTAACATTGTAATGGAAGTTTTAGCCATTGCAATTAGGGAAGAAAAGGCAATCAAGGCTATCCATATAGGGTCAGAAGAGATCAAACTTTTGCTCTTCACAGATGATATGATTGTATATCTGAAAAACACCAGGGATTCTACTACAAAACTCTTAGAAGTGATCAAGGAATACAGCAGCATAGCATGTTACAAAGTCAACATTCATAAATCGGTAGCCTTTATATACATCAACAGTAGTCAAGCTTAAAAAACAGTTAGGGGCTCTATTCCTTTCACAGTAGTGCCAAAGAAGATGAAATATTTGGGAGTTTATCTAACAAAGGATGTGAAAGATCTCTATAAAGAGAACTATGAAACTCTACGAAAAGAAATAGCTGAAAATGTTAACAAATGGAAAGACATACCATGCTCATGGCTGGGAAGAATCAACATTGTTAAACTGTCCATACAACCCAAAGCAATATATAATTTTAATGCAATCCCTATTAAATCTTCACTGTCATATTTTAAAGATCTTGAAAAAATAATACTTCATTTTATATGGAATCAGAAAAAACCTCAAATAGCCAAGACATTACCCAGAAATTAAAACAAAGCAGGAGGAATCACACTACCAGACCTCAGACTATACTACAAATAGATAGTGATCAAAACAGCATGGTACTGGCACAAAAACAGACAAGTAGATGTTTGGAACAGAATAGAGAACCAAGAGATGAATCCAGCTACTTACCGTAATTTGACCTTTGACAAGCCAATTAAAAACATTCAGTGGAGAAAAGATTCCCTATTTAACAAATGGTGCTGGGTGAACTGGCTGGCAACCTGTAGAAGACTGAAACTAGACCCACACCTATCACCATTTACTATGATAAACTCTCACTGGATTAAAGATTTAAACTTAAGACATGAAACTATAAAAATACTAGAAGAGACTGCAGGGAAAACCCTTGAAGAAATCGGTCTGGGCGAGTATTTTATGAGGAGGACTCTCCGAGCAATTGAAGCAACTTCAAAAATACACTACTGGGACCAGATCAAACTAAAAAGCTTCTGCACAGCCAGGAACATAGTAAGTAAAGCAAGCAGACAGCCCTCAGAATGGGAGAAGATATTTGCAGGTTATGTCTCTGACAAAGGTTTAATAACCAGAATCCACAGAGAACTCAAACCTATAAGCAAGAAAAGAACAAGTGATCCCATTGCAGGCTGGCAAGAGACTTGAAGAGAAACTTCTCTGAAGAAGACAGGCGCAAGGCCTACAGATGTATGAAAAAATGCTCATCATCTTTAATCATCAGAGAAATGCAAATCAAAACTACTTTGAGATCATCTAACTCCAGTAAGATTAACCCATATCACAAAATTCCAAGACCAGAGATGTTGGCATGGATTTGGAGAAAACGGAACACTTCTACACTGCTGGTGGGAATGCAAATTAATACATTCTTTTTGGAAAGATGTTTGGAGAACACTTAGAGATCTGAAATTGATATGCCATTTAATCCTATAATTCCTCTACTAGATACATACCAAGAAGACCAAAAATCACATTATAACAAAGATATTTGTACCAGAATGTTTATTGCAGCCCAAGTCATAATTGCTAATTCATGGAAAAAGCCCAAGTGCCCATTGATTCACGAATGGATTAATAAATTGTGGTATATGTGCACCATGGAATATTATGCAGCCTTTAAGAAAGATGGAGATTTTACCTCTTTCATGTTTACATGGATGGAGCTGGAACGTATTCTTCTTAATAAAGTATCTCAAGAATGGAAGAAAAAGTATTCAATGTACTCAGCCCTACTGTGAAACTAATTTATGGCTTTCTCATGAAAGCTATAACCTAGTTACAACCTAAGAATAGGGGGAAGAAAGAAAGGGAGGGTAGGGAGGGTGAAGGGGATTGGAGGGAGGGTGATTGGTGGGATTACACCTGTGGCGCATCTTATAAGGGTACATGTGAAACTTAGTAAATGTAGAATGTAAATGTCTTAACACAAAAACTAAGAAAATGCCAGGAAGACTATGCTAACCAGAGTGATGAAAATGTGTCAAACGGTCTATAAAACCAGTGTATTGTGCCTCATGATTGCATTAATGTACACAGCTCTGATTTAATAATAATAATAAAAAAAAAGAAAACGACATGTGTTGTGAATAAGCATGGGTTCTCAGAACTACACAAGCCTGAGGATGAAATGAGCTGAACTCTCCTTTGCAACTAGGAGAGGAATGTGTGGTCTGGTCACTTCATGCTGAAACTGCTTAGACATCCTCTCCAACTGTAAACTAATCAGATGACTAACGTGGGGATTGTCTGTCATGTGCTAAGATGTGACGGTTCTTGGGCATACAGAGGGCAACTAATCAGACAGTGCCTTCCATTCTCTCCCTAGATCAAGACTAATTTTTCTGAATTCCTTGAAAGTTTTTCATTTATTTATTTTTAGCCAAGTATTTTAATTCTTTCTTTGTAATGTAAAGCTTAGGAGCCAATCGGCACATGTTAAAAAAAAAACTAGGAGAGAAAATAAGAAGGCTTAGAGGGTGGGTGGTGTGGGGTGTCTCTGTCAAGTCTCTCTTGATTCTTATCTTGTTCACGTGTGGGAAAATTTAGACAGTGTTAGCTATTCTAAATTGTACTAGAGCATCTTCTCTGCATCCTCTTAAACCAAACCATTTATGTCTTTAGACATAACTGGGATTTTTATACCATAAATAGTAATGTCTCAATGGTATTTGTATGTATGTAGTTAGGTATTGCTTTCTCCCTATGTTTTTTGAACAACATTGGTGTGGCAAGTAAGTACTTAACTGAGGCATGAAGATACTTCTTTTAGGAAGTATGTTCTACTTAGCATTTTAACATTAGTTGGTAGTCTACTGAGGAGAATCGGTTACCAATTTGTTTTCTCCCAGATTAAGAGCTGTCATTTCCTCATCATTATTATTAGAACTTTGGATTCTCAGTCTTTCCATTGATAGAATTGAAAGTATGGCAATTGTCAGATAGTTTTTGAAAAAAAAAGACAACCCATTTTTTGTGTCCTCTATGTGGCCTAAAAGTATTGGAGACCCTGAAAAGAGAGGCCGGCAGGAAAAGGCAATCTCTGGGCAGAGCTCTGTGATGGCTCTTGGCAACAAAAAAGCAGCAGGCTACTCTCCACTTACTTAGTTTACAGCATAAGTGGTTGCTGTGAGGCAGGAGGTACACACCTTCAGACACTCCTGGGTCACCACCATTTGCACTGAAACATGACCAGCCAGCCCTGTGGACCAGCCCCTGGGATTCCCACCAGCTGATGCTCTTCTGCTCAGGGAGACAGAGAAACAGCCCAGGACATGACTAACCTATCTCTAAACTCGGATGATCACAGCACTCACCCTCAAATGGGAGCATTTTTAGGAGTAAAAGTAACCTAGATGCCACAAAAGGCCAAGAAACAGGGCTACTCAAGGCTCCCCAGCACATGTGCTTCCCCGACTCACGACCTTCACACACAGTCCTCCCTGCCATGCCCCTCATCCCCCACCCAGCAGCTGGAGGGACGTATATTGAGTTCTACTCCACAAAGTGCACCAGAAACTCTTCTGCACTGTTGGGATAGGTAACGGAATTTTAAAAAGAAAATAATTGCTTTAAAATTTAATTGTCAACAACAATACAAATTTGCAAACCACAAAATCCAAGAAAGCAAAATCAATAGTTAGAAATAAAATAAGAATTGAATTTGGAAAAGATAGAAATAAAATGGAATTAAGGTCCACTTTTATCACAGTTCTAATTACAGACCATGTCAATATATATATACATATATACACATTAAACATATATTTGTGTATATATAATATGTGGATGTGGTATTCATGGCATTTGCAGGTCATATTTTTAAATTGTGTCAGATATAAACAAATTATGCCTGATGTGTGTATATGTGTATGTACGTATGTATACATGTATATACAATTTCACTTAAGGTTTAGTTCCTCCATCCTTGTAACAGAATCCTACTTTATTTAGAGGTCATATATTCCAAACCTAGAAATTAATAATTCTTTGTTTAAGGCTTAAACTTTACACCCATGCTAGGTACCCCCTTTCACCATCCAGCAGTTCATCTAGGCCTGGTTATGTGCCATCACACTGACTATTAACATAAATATTAGGGAGCTTCAGAGAAAATAATTACTCTTTTAAAATGAAAGGTAGGTAAGTTGTTAGGTTGGGGTTTTGTTGTTGTTTTGTTTTGTTTTTTGCTCCTGCCTTCTTCCATCCTACTTGGGATGCTATTCCATTAAAATGTGATGGTTGGAGCAGCACCTGTGGCACAGTGGGTAGGGAGCCACCCCCTATACGAATGGTGGTGAGTTTGAACCTGACCTTGGCCAAACTGCAACAAAAAATAGGCAGGTGTTGTGGCGGGCACCTGTAGTCCCAGCTACTTGGGAGGCTGAGGCAAGAGAATTGCCTAAGCCCAAGAGTTGGAGGTTGCTGTGCGCTGTGACACCACAGCATTCTACCAAGGGTGATAAAGTGCGACTCTGTCTCTAAAAACAAACAAAAAAATGTGATGGTTGGAGCTGCAGCAACTATTATGTGAGAAAGAGTCATCAACACACTTAGGCACAGAGGAAAAACAGAGAACATGAGTTCCTGGTGTAATCAGAGGCATTGATACAAAATGGAACCACTAAGGGCTAGAGACTTTTTATATGAAAAGAGTCTAATTTCTGCCATTTAAGCTATCACAATTTAGATAATCCATTCCTGATAGCTAAAAGCATTCAGAAATAATACAGAGACTGTATTTTTTAGTTTTTAGTTTTTCATGCAAATGATCATTTTATACACATATCATAAGTATGAGCATGTGATCCCTCATAATATTAAGACTTGTTTGGTATTTTATATGTGTAAATTATTGTTATCCTTTTGTATATTATGCAACTGATTACAATTTATATTGACTATTTATATCAGATTCAACTATTTCATTCGTCAACAGTACATGACCATTGAAATAATAAATACTGTATAAATGTGTTTTTTGATGTTGTTTCTGGTTAAGTAAAAAGAAATGGTTTAGATTTCCACCTTTCTCCTTAATGACTTCTTTAATTACAGATTTCATTAAACATTTCTCCTTAATGACTTCTTTAATTACAGATTTCATTAAACATGGGCCCCTATAGATTTACTGATAGTGGTTAAATAGCACCAAACATAAACATTAAAATAGAAATGCAATGTGTAGAGTAGAATGCTGTTCACTCTGTTTCGCAATTGAGTTATTTTAATTAATCAACATGATTAATTAGACCATGTTATGTCGACAGATAAAACAGAAAAAACTTCTCCAGAATCATCTCTCTGGATCTCATATTCATAGATACCTTTCCAAGAATGGAGTATCGTGGTTTTTTCTCCAAAGAAACTTACCATACCTCAGTATGACTTTTTTATAACATGAGAGAATCCCATCAATGTGTATACTGAGCTGATAAGAATTAGACCAGTGGTCAGTAAAGCTTGTCTGTAAAGTGCCAGATAAATGTGTTAGACTTGTGGGTCATTTGGCCTCAACTGCAGTTGCACCCCAAAAGTAGCTATGGGCAATATTTAAATTAGCATTGCATGCCCGTGTTCTAATAAAACTGTATCTACATGAACAGCTGGCAGGATGAATTTGCTCATTCTTGATCTAAAGATTCTCTTTTTGCTTTACTAGTCTGGGCTTTCAAATATTTTTCTGCCTGCTAATATATGTATCTTTCCTGAAGCAAAATTGCAGGGAGCTCCTGCTCTGGAACTTATGAAGGCATTCAGGAGGAGCCTGTGCGGAGGCTACAGTATCTCTGCCTCCAGATCCAAATTGTCCTCCACCCACATCAGCCATCCTTTCTTTTTTAACTTTAAAATTAATGGACTTTATATTTTATTTATTTTAGCAGGTTTAGGTTTACAGAGAAATGGAGCGGAAAGTAGGGAGTTTCCATACACAGCTTTGTGGCACCCTCCCCTCGCTTCCTCTGTTGTTAACATCACGCTCTAGTGTGGTGCGAATGTTACAGTCGCCAAACCTGTACTGCACAGTACTGACTTTAGTCCCACTTACATTAGTATCCGATAAAGTTCAGAGTTTACTTTAGAGTTAACTCCAGGTGTTGTACAGCAAGTTCAGAGTTTACTTTAGAGTTAACTCCAGGTGTTGTACAGCAAGGTCAGAGTTTACTTTAGAGTTAACCCCAGGTGTTTTACAGCAAGTTCAGAGTTTACTTTAGAGTTAACCCCAGGTGTTGTACAGCAAATTCAGAGTTTACTTTAGAGTTAACCCCAGGTGTTGTACAGCAAGTTCAGAGTTTACTTTAGAGTTAACCCCAGGTGTTGTACAGCAAGGTCAGAGTTTACTTTAGAGTTAACTCCAGATGTTGTAAAATCTCCGGGTTTTGTCCAGTGCGTAATGGCAAGCACCCACTGGTACAGTATCTTACCGGGAGTTTCACTGCTTTAAAACTCCTCTGTGTTCACTCACTCATCCTTCCTGCTCTCCACCTGACCCTGTCCCCTGGAAACCACGGCTCTGCTATTTCCTGTCACTGTGGATTTGGCTTTTGCAGAATGTCATCTAGTTGGACTCATGCAGTGTGTATGCTGTTGAGACTGGCTTCATTCACTTAGTGACGTGTGTTTAAGTGATGTGTAATGTGTGTCATGACTTGCTGCTTGATGATTTCTCTGTGTTGCTGAACAATAGTCTGTTGTCTGGGTGTGTCACCATTTTTCATACATTCTCCTCCTATGGAAAGCTATCTTGGTTACATTCAAGCTCTGGCCATGATGAATAAAACCACTAGGAACATGTTTGTGAAGGGTAAATACCAAGGAACTAGATTGCTAGATTATATGGGCAGTTATCTTTCCAGTCACAAACTTCATCATGTCGCCCCCTGCTTAGCAGTCTCCAGGACTCATCTTTGCTTCTTAGGAAGTCATGACTCTGCAACGTTTCCATTACGATCTTCTGCATTTCATATTTAGGTGATGGCATAGACCTTAGCTTCTACTTATCCGGAACTCCTACCTAGGAGAGTGTTTTATAATTTTCAAAACGCAGTACTCTTTCTTCCAAATGGAATGCTTTCCTCTTTCTTCTTCATCTGACTCCTGCCTAGTCACCTTTTAAGATCCAACTAAATCCCACTGCATTTAAAGAGCTTCTCACCGTCTCCAGCAGAGTTTGTTATATCCTCCTAGACGCTCACTCTTGTGTCTTAGGGGTAACATGGGAGCCATACTGCAATTGCTAAGACAACATCAATCACCTCTAGTAAAATGAAATGCAAACTCTGGGAGAACAGGCACTATAACTTATGTAGGTTTCTGTCCCCAGCAACTAGTACAAGATTTGTACAGAATAGATACCCAAATATTAATATTTGTCAAATAAATAATTGAATTAGTTAGCATGGAAAAACACAAATAAAAATAGGCCCCCACACTAATCCCTGTAAGTTTAATTTTCCATATGCTGTGCAAAACTGAGTTTCATAGTAAATGTGTTCATCTTGCATACACAGTACCAACTTTAGTGCCACTATATAGATGGCCTGTCTGTTACTGTTCTGTATAAAACCATGCTAAAAAAAAACCCAGAATCTCTAACCATTGTTCATACAAAATGACTGGCTTAGGTTTGCATTATTATGGGATGGGGACTTTGTAGTCAAAATTATATGAAATTTAAACACCAACAAGGTCTTTTCATTTACTAAAACCATGGTCCCCAATATCATAGACTTCAATTTACTTCTCAAAGATCATTTATACTTCCCGGTGCCAACCTTGCCCTTCGCCGTCCTTTCTGAGGGTGAAATCAGTTGCAGAGACCCAATCTGGCCAGTTTCTCACTCGCATCCTTGGCTACCATTCAAGCGCTCTGTACAAATGCGATGTCCATGGTGCCCTCCAAGGAGCCTGCTCCCCCCAGCCTTCAACCACTGCAAGACTGTCCCCTAATTCCAACTCAGTGGTGCTGGCAGCCCCGCTGGAGTTGCGCTGGTGACCACACTTCCCCTGGCCCTGTCACTCCCAGTTGTTTCCCTTAGTTTCTATTTTTGTATCATATGAACTGTCGATCCTGTTATTTAAAACTAATCTACCAAGATTCTTCTAGCAGAAGCGAAGATGGGTGAATGCCACCCACCCCTCCAAATCTGAACCTTTCCTCAAAATATGTTTGTGTATATACTATTATTTATGGGTTTTTTTTAACTTGTAGTTTTCATCTTAAAAAGGCATTGTCAAATCATTCTGCGTTTACTCTTGTTCTGTATGTATTGTATGATGTGTGCTGTAAATCATGTATCCTATTTATATATTATGTGTTACATTATTTATAATACATGAACAATACTGCATAGTTAGGTGCAGTTAAGTTATATGTACAGTTAAGTAAGTTAAGAACATGTGCCCGTGCTCTGCGTCAGTTAGTCTGGAACCTGCCAGGCTGGCCTTGATAAGCCAGGAAACAGAACGTTGTTACTCAAGCCAGGCTGAGGGGAGAGACCTGTGCATCTTGTTTGCCCTCCGTGCATAGACACTGTCTTAGTCAATTTGAGCTGCTACAATAACAACAACAACAACAACAAAAACCCATAAAACGGGCATTTTATAAACAACAGAAATTTCTATCTCGCGGTTCTGGAATCTAGGAAGACTCAGATCAAGGCGCTGGAAGATTTGGTGCCTGGAAGGACTTTCTGGTTCATAAATGGTGCGTTCTCCCTCTGTCCTCAGAGTTGAAAGGAGAGGACTCAGCCCTGATCCCCCCTGGGAGCAATTCACCTCGTGCCTGACCTATCACCTCCCAAATGCACAACCTCAAAATCCCCCTCTTGCTGGGGATTAGTTTTTAACATATGAATTTTAGAGAGAATAAAACATTCATACTACATACAGCTGCCATCATCTTTAGCATTCACTTCTTTGCAACCTAGGAATAGGGGGAGGGGGGAAAGGGAGGGGAGGGAGGGGGTAGGAGGGTGGAAGGAGGGGGATTGGTGAGAATACACTTGTGGTGCATCTTACAATGGTATATGTGAAACTTAGTAAATGTGGAATGTAAATGTCTTAACACAATAACTGTGAAATTGCCAGGAAGCCTATGTTAACCAGTGTGATATAAACGTCAACCAGTCTGTGAAACTAGTGTATGATGCCCCA
>CAUYPK010035825.1:0-11306 GCA_963574355.1 Loris lydekkerianus | reverse complement strand
TAACATAGCCTTCCTGGCATTTTCTTAGTTATTGTGTTAAGACATTTATATTCTACATTTACTAAGTTTCACATGTATCCTTGTAAGATGCACCACAGGTGTAATCCCACCAATCACCCTCTCCCCACCCATCCTCCCTCCTCCCTTCCCCTCCCTCTTCCCCTTCCCCCTATTCTTAGGTTATAACTGGGTTATAGCTTTTATGTGAAAGCCATAAATTAGTTTCATAGTAGGGCTGAGTATATTGGATACTTTTTCTTCCATTCTTGCGATACTTTACTAAGAAGAGTATGTTCCAGCTCCATCCATGTAAACATGAAAGAGGTAAAGTCTCCATCTTTCTTTAAGGCTGCATAGGCAGATTATATCTCAATAAAGATGTAAACAAGCTGAAAAAAATTCCTTATCATCAATGTCCCCTAATCTCCTAGATATACATGGTTACTTCACTGCTACTTCAAATTAAATATGGGCAACTCAGGTAATTAATTGTTCCTTGTTTATATATAAAGGTCCATAACTCTAAGAAAGGCCTAACTACCCCAGGATGGAAACTACACACTTTACTTATTTATTTTACTAAAAAATTTAAGGTGCTGTTTACATTATCTTCACATTATAAGATAGAACATTTATTTTCTTCCAATTAAATAATTCCTAGGCACTCATAAACTTATTTTATTTCTCTTTTCTCATTCTTGCTCTCACTCTCTCATCTCTTTCAAGGCAATGCTCATTTCTCAAGTGTTAAAATCATGTCTTTACAAAATGTTACTTTTGCTTATTAATATGATGATATCATCTGTATCCCCTTGGAATCATTAGAAACACACTGAACATTAATTATATATCATACTATGTAATTACCATTGATGATCTGAAGGTGAGTGATCCAATTTCTGTCTTGAAGAAGCTCTCAATTTAAGAGAAGTGATAGATATGTACATGTATTCAACTAGCATATGACAACATAAAATAATACAACAGGTATAGGAGGGGAATATAAACAATTTCAATCCGATGAGATGGGAAGGACTCCAAATTCAACCAAATTTTTATAAGTCTATCATATTGTCACTTGACTTCAAAGTTTTACAAGATATCATGAGTAAAATCTCAAAGTTTAAGAGCAAAGAATATGACTTTATAGTTAGTCCCTTTTCATAAAGGAGCCTATTAGCTAATTTTATATTCATGTGGAATCTATAAATATTAATAGAATTAGGTTGTAAGCTAGAATTCTAATAAAAGGAACCAAAAAGAATGTGAGGATAAAACTTGAAACCAACGTGTAAAGGAGTCAATATTTTTGAATCACAAAGCAAAACTCTTTTATAGCCCCCAATGCTCAAATAACCAAACCAAATCAAACCAAATCAAACAATATTTTTTACCTACAAATAAAGCAATAAATTTGCCTGTTAGGGCTTGATCTTCTCACTTATGTACAGGATCCATGGACAGTCTATGTTCTCTCTGGTGGAGCTTCTCTCTAGGACACTTAGAACCAAGAAGCAAGCCTGGCTGCGCAGAATTATGCTCAGAGGATCTGTGACTAGTTCTTTAGTTAATGGTACCACTGTCTAATTTATGTTGCTCATTTTGATGTGATTTTTTGGCGTTATGTGATTCCCAACTTGGAATCTTGAGTCAACTGTTGAGCTTTTTGGTGCATAAGGACCCACTCTGAATTATCCCAACCCAACATGCAAAAACAAAGTGAGATGAAAAGCAAAAGAGCTTCTTCAGAATCTGAAGTCATGAACTCTGCTTCCTTATCAGGCAACTGATGAAATCTGGCAATTTCCCAGATTTTGTTCTCCTCATGTCTTGACATCAATTAACTCCTGTCCCTTCACAGTTAGCTGATGTTCCTAAATCAATCATCTCTGTTTGCAGTTGAATCTATCCGGCACCAGTAGCCTACATTGCTGGCCACTACATCCATACAGGGTACCTGTCATTGTCTTCATTCTTGATCCTACTTCTCCTTACCCATCCTTGTTCAACCAAGAATAACATCTCCTTCTTAGGAATCTCACTTTCCAGTTTTCTATTATGTGTTTTGTTTATGTTTGTTTAGTGTATGAATACCCTGATCTTATCTTTTAGGATTTATGTAAAGATGAATAGTTGTTCTACGGTTAATTTCTTAGTGAGTTGCCTGTAAGTTATATTACTGCTCTTAGGACCCAAATAAAATTAGTAAAATTCCATTTTAAAAAACCTGCAGGATGAGATAAAATGAAATTTGCTACTATCTTTTAATGTCTTTAAAGTGATAGGCAATAAGAAAGCTGCCAAAATCAGAATCAATCTTAAAAAATTATTTTTTCTTGGAGTGATTGAAAGGGAGCATAGAAAGATGTCAGGCTGACAGATGGATTACAGCTATTTCAGATTTGCAACCAGAAAACAAGGCCAGGCTGTGGATCTTGGTGTGAAATTACAAGTCTTCTATCTATTTCAGGAGATCACACTGGAACAACTTATTTTATTTCCCAGTCACCCCCCATTTCTCTTACATACACAGCAGCTGCTATACCTGATGAGATCTGGTCAAGGACAGTGTTAGAGTTATATTCTTCCAGGCTTTCCTTTTACCAGCCATTTTTTTAAAGTGTAACAACTTATAAAAGCTGAGAATCTTGTAAATATATTTTGCTCTATGGTAAAGAGGTAATTCCTAAGATTGGATTGTCATTGAAATAAATACTGCGTTTAGCACTGTCGAGCATCTCCTCCTAGGTTCATCTTTCCTCAGGGTGATCTCACTTCCTACATGTCTTTATTCAGGGATAAATTGCTGCCTTTACTCAGATTGCCTGCCTCAGGCATTCTTTCATTTTCTGACCATTTCCATATGAGCGTGCTCCCATCAAAATTTATCTTTCATATTTCCTGACACCAATAAAGAGAGATATGCCAGGTCCAAGCTCACATTGGGTTTAATAGTTGAGAACCTGCTTTATATATTTCTGCTCCAGAGTTATTTTCGTTTAAACAGATGGCTACTGAAAAACATTGCCTTAATGTAATATAACGTATGTAAGAGTAGAAATTTAGACTGGGCAGCAAGATTGCATTGCCCCATCTCAAGTTACACTACAGTGGTGACTATTACCTCTATAAATAAAGTTGGATTTATGCTTTGATCTTCAAAAATAAAAGCCTATATTCTACTTCAGGTTAATTATTTTTTATTCAAATGCTAGTTTGATATTATTTTTTCCTGGATACATATGTATTATGTTTTCTCACTCACCTTGATACTCTGATAATTTTAAATATTTTAAATATCCTTTGCATACAAAATTTTGTATTTTGGTCTGAGACAATTCCAGTGCTTCTTCATGAATCAATGAAGTTAATAGCAAACTTACAAAATGGTTCTAAGCTTGCAAAAACAATATTATCTACCTTCATTTTCTGAAATCAACTAATTTAAAAGCCACCAGTCATGCTAATATAGCACATTGTCATCAAAGGGCAGTCACGAGAGTGTGGCTGTACTTCGTCTTAGTGGTGTGTCATTGAGAAAATGGCTTCACCACTCTCGGTTCTCTGAACATTGAGAGTTGGGTTCAGTGAGTCATGAAAGTTCTAGGTTCTAGACCTTTTTGAGTATCAGATGAAACTATGATCCATCTGTCACACACATGAACACCACAATTTTTGCATATTTTACTTAAATTATGTGTTGTAGCATCATAGGTGTCAATACCAGCCCAAGTTTGGATTCTACTTTCACTTCTTCCTCGCGCTGCATCCTTGGGAAAGTTACTAAGACTTCTCTGAGCTTCAGTTCTTTATCTATTAAATGGGAAAAAATAACACTTCATAGTGTTCTTGCTAATTTTAATATATGGAAAAGTACTTAGCTCAGTGTCTGGCACATAAATGGCCTTCAATAAATAATAAGTAAAAAAAAAATCATGAGGCCAAAAAGCAACTGGATTTAATGAGCTCTAATGGTATTCAATTGTAATATTTACCAAGCAAACATCACAGAAGGTTGTTTTTCAAATTATTCTTTGGGGAAATAATCAGCACTGGTATGCTGGGGAGGTGTTTCATTAAGCAAATGGGGGAAGCCCTGATGGCTAGAGCTCCCTCTTTCAAATTACAATGCTCATAACACATAAAAGCTCTGACTCATCCTAGAATGAGTAAAACATGCTAACTTGACTTATCTAAACATTCCTCAAACACATCATTGGGTTACCTACTTTCTTTCCCAAATCCTATTAATTTCTCTAAGAATTAGTGCTCCTGGACACACTTCACAAAATGCTCTTTTGGTCTGGTATTCTTTTCCTCTTTTCATTCTCATCTTCCTTTAGGAATTGCATCCTCAATTTATTGAAGGCCATTGTGGACCAATGACATTAGTATTGCTGGAAAATTGAATCACATATAAAAATAGCTATGCAAGATGGATGAACATAGTGTATGTTTTGTTCATATTGACAAGGTCTAAAACACAGTCCAATCAATCAATCAAAATTCTTTGCACTCTGAGCACCAACTGCTAATTACACTTACTGTCAAATGTAACAAGAGGCCTCAGGACAAGATAACAGTCTCACAGCCTGCAAATATTGAATATTATATTTCACATGGTTTTTCATCCAGAGGGATGCCCACGATGGCATCTAGTGTTTATTTATCTACTTCATCAAAGTATTTAAATGAGAGCTATGAGAAGCAATTTGGAAACTATAAATAGCTATAGAAGAGCTGCATCTGAGGTACCATTCTGACATTGGCTCTGGAAGTTGGGTGTGGCAATGTGACTAATCGCATCAGATTAGAGATACCCATTTCATACCAAATAACCAGGAACTGGACTACAAATCTACCGAGCACTCAGAAAATTTCAAATCCCCTCTCTTTTAGGCAATCTAGACCATCCACAAATTTTGCTAGTTTCCTTTGTCTCTTTTTCTAGACAGATATAGTATGTTTGAACTAGTGACTCTAATTTTTACCAGAAACTTAGACTACAGAGGCAGAAAATAAAATACGTATATTTTTAAATAGTGGAAAAAAAAAAGCTTCATAGAAACACCCATGAAAACTAAAACATAAAAAAGAAAATACAACTCAGTGAGGGGAAGAAGGTGAGCTCTGGGGTTTACGGGGAAAGATGCTTGACATAGAAGAGAGAGGAATTTTCAAAATTCTGTCACATACAAACAACGTCCCTGGAAACAAATAACTTCACCTCCTAACTTAGCAATATAACTGGATGAACGTCCTTCTTTTCCAATAATACCAAGCAAACCGCTAGGAGAATTTGTTTTGCCATATGGCTATATTTTACAGGCAGTTTCAGAATGGCATTTCTAATAAATGCTTTCATGGGTAAAATTTGTACATTAAAACATATCCAGGAAGGCCAACAATTCCAGCCTGTTTCCAGCCTGAGTATTCTACAGACACCAGTTTAAATAGCTATTATGTTTTTTACCAGTTGCTCAACAGGATTTTGTTCCATCAAAAAGGCACACAAATTAAAAAAAAATATTTGAAGCGACTTGCACTACATTATAGCTGCAACAACAAAACGTTTTAAAGGTCTTTTGTATAACGTATTGCGAGTTGCCAGCTGTTTTTCTGATCCACAGAGCAAATCCCGTACTGAAAGACTGCTGCCCAGAAGGCACGGGCTGACATTGATTTGAATCCACCAGTTCTCCCGGTGGATCAGATGGCATCTCAGCACTGGAATCAGTATTGCTATCACATACTCATCTGTCGCCTCCTGGGACAGGAGCTGCAAGAAATATGAAGGGAAATTGCTCCCGTTAGGGGATAGCTACATTTATTTCTGTTAAAAAAGAAAAAAAGCCAGCACCTATAATGTGCATGTTAAAATGATGCCCAACTGCACAAAAGGAATCTATCCTTTTCTGCCCCAGTATTAATACGCTTAACAGAATAATGTATTGTTTCTCCTTCTCGGCCCTATTTATATCCTTTCTTGGGTTTGAGCTAACCATGTTGTTTTCCAGGCTGTGTAGAAGCATTTTCTTCTCTTAAGAAACTCATACCCAAAGACAGTTGAGAGCACTTCTGCCTTCATGCCTGTCTCTGTCCTCCTGTGTTTACCCTTGGAAACAAGGAGCCATACATTTTTATTTATTCTCTGATTTCCAGATACCCCTTTAATTTGAAAGACTGAAACTGTATTGGAGATAGTGAAGTGAAACTTGAACTCATTTTCTAAGCCAAAAATAAACTGACTTGACTTCAAGGAAAACAGTGTCATCCTCCTAAGAGTTCATTAGCCCCATGCTCTTTAGTTTCTTCACATGAACAGCAGGACGTTGACTTCCAGTAAATGTTTGCGAAGCTTCGTGATGCAAATCAACCTGACTCAGCACTAGGTTTACAAGGAAAGCAAAGTCCTCAACCCAGATCACACATCTTCAGCTGTGCACTCATCCATCTGCCCCCCCCCCCCCATCCATCCAACAAATATTTATTGAATATTTCTTACATATAGCCATGAACAAACATACAGGCAGAGATAATCATGTAGGAGGAAGGGGGGATTATTCAGAGGCTGTGTTACCCTAAAACCACTGTGATTTGGCGATGATCATTGCTGCTGTTTCTATAAGGTTTACTTTAATTCTAAGATTTGTTCTATGCCATGAAAATCTTCATGAACATCTTCTTCAATTTAAGAAAATAAAAGAACATTTACAAAAGCAAAGATAACATTTGACCTATGAGATAAAGCCTGTCTGATGATCTCAAACAAAAGAGTATTGTAACAGAAGGCTTCATAAATACACTTAATATATGATAATAGTAAATAGAGTGACGGAGGCGTAAAGAAAAATGATGTCTGCATGACAAATCGTTGACCAAGTAGTTCATTCAGAAAAAAGTGAAATATATTCTTGTGAGTCCTTAGGCCATAAAGAAAGATGGCATTAAATGCAAAGCTTGTTCAGTAAAAAAATAAATTCAATCGTTACAGTAGCAAGCGTCCCTTGGGAATAACAGGTCATTAGCAGCTTTTAAGATTCTCATAACAGATGACATTCCCTTAGGTCCCTTTCAGTCACAACTAGGTCCTAATCATTCTATTTCTTGGGCTGCTTTTGTACAAGTCAGTAGGCTGCAGTATAATATATCTTGACATCATAACCTAAAATATCACATCCGCTCGATTGTTATGCAAGTAATGTGGTTCTGCAAATGACGGCTGGGGGAGAGGGTGCCACCAACTGAAGAGGAAAATGCAGGCCACATCCACTCCCTGCTGCCTGTGGCTTAATCTAAAATAACATCTGTGAAGGAACATGTGACACTCCGATCCGACAATGCATTTGATGTGCAAAAGTATCTGTAATGAAATTCCTAGTACAAGGGAATCAGGACACAGAAGCTTCTGCCCCTGCCGGTCTGTACCCCACCACTCCACCTCTGCCCAGCTCCCTTGGAAAAGCAACATTTCACACTGTTCACTCCAATTAGGATTCTAATACCAGGGAATAGTTTTCTCTCACAGGGACACAATTATTAAACCCCCTTAGGGCCTCAAGATAAAACATTTGTCTCTGTGCAAACTCCATTCAAAGAAATATTTAATTTTGAGAAGTCCATTTTATAATTAGTATCCAGGCATATTGATACTCATGAAGTATATGATCCTTAGTTTTTTTCCTTCTTCTTTATAAATTATCCTGGGACATCAAAAAACTGTGTAGATCATAGGAGTTGTTGGGCAAATGATTCATGCTGAGAGATAAAATGATGATGAAAGGATGTCGGAGGAACAGACCCTGGGAAATGTCTCCCACGTACACAGAGCATGCCAGTGTCCACTTTTAAGGATTAAAACCACTGGGAAAAATCCACATGTGTATATGGATGTCAGGATAGCGGGAGAATTCCTTGCAAGTCTTATATTTCCTTCATTCCTCAGCATGCACTGTCAAGATGCCTTTGGCCTTGATAATGTGTCTATTATCAGCAACCACTCCTTGTATATTAATAAGAAGATTCATGCTGCATAACTGCTAAATGAGGCTGAAATTAGTTACAGCATTATATTAGCCCCTATTTTTATACTTATCACAGCATAAGGTTTCAAAAGTACCTGGTGCGAGTGGGCACTTGGTAAAATGATCATCATTTGTGAAGGAAAAAAGGCTAGAAGATGGAGTTGAATGCAGTGTGTTATGCTGCAGCCATCGCAGGATCTATAGCTGGGGTACCCTGATAAGGTGGTCTAATTCTGTTGTGTTTCAACAGGCTGCTGCAATGGTCTACCCGGTCTTCAGTTACAAGCCGGCATGATAAAAGGGCATGTAAGTGACTCCTTGAGAGGATGTACCCTCAGGTCTTGTTTCAGGAAATGAATGAAAGAAATGAATGAATGAATGAATGAGTGAGCAAAGTACATCATTGTGGCATGTGCTGCTGTTAATCACAGCTGGCGAAACATCAGGGGTAGTGGGGTAGGTTTTAGGCCCAGCATATTCCATTGTGTCTTCAAGCACACAGGAATCACAGCCCGGGTGCCCAGGTGGAAGCCAAAATGGGCTCTAGGACCAGCCAGGCAGTCCGTGTCACTAGGGGCAAGGATGGAAAGGTCTAGCTGCTCTGGCTGCTTGATCCATGTTCCTGCTGCCACTCTCACACCTCCCCCTGCAGCATCAGTGACAGTCTTGACCCCTGGAAGACCAGAAGGGCCTCCTCAGCAATGTTCTGGCTCATAGACTCAGATCAGATTTCTTCCCAGTTTCACTGTATTCTCATTTCCAGTTCCACAAGGGTAGGCTCAGCCCTGCTTCCCTGGTTCCAGGTCCATATTCTAATTTCAATTCCAGGCACAAGGTCTATGTCCTGCTCATGTACCTAAATGCAGACGTTCGCTCCCACCTGGTACCCAGGCCATCTGGGGTCAGGGTTGATCAGCCAGGGGGCCCATCAGGAAATAGCACACTCAAAGTGGGTGGCACAAGGAGTTCAACATAGAGATCACTGAATGAAGGATGGGGAAACATAAGAAATAATGCAGGACTGGACCTGGGGCTGGGCCAGGAGGGCAAGAGGAAAGGTAGGAGCAGGACCCTGTGGGGAAGGAGCTAAGACCACCCTCCTCCTCTCTCTCCACCGCCCATCCTCTGCAGCTTCTATTGGCAAAGGCAACAGCAAGTCAAGGGTAGTGGGGCCCTTTGATACTGCTCTGTGCAGAGAGCAGAGTGAAGGCAGGTGGAGAGCAGACCTGGAGGAGCAAACAAACCCCACAGTCCCCTCCCGTGGGTCTGGACCCTGAGGGTCTCCCCCTGCAGCCCTGTTGTCATAGCTGAGCTGCTACTGCCAGGTGTCAGACCTTTGGACAGAGGACTGGACAGCCAGCTGGGACTCTCAACAGGTGCTTCTAGAAAGCCCTCCCTAATTCCACCTGCCTGCTCACCTGGCACTCCTCTGGTTCCCTGGTTGGAAAAAGAATAGTTCCTGCAAGACAGGGCCATTTAATTTGTAAGGAGACAAAATGTAGTGCAAAGATCATGGGCTCTGAGGTCAGGAAGATGTAGGCTTAAAATTCCCATTTGTCATTTTTAGCTGCATGACCTTGGCCAATTTAGATTTTCTGAACCTCCTTTGTAACATAGGGCTAATAAAACCCATATTCTCAATTGGACAGGGTCATTTGGAAAATCAGATGAAGAAGTCTGGGTGAAAGCAATTTATAAACTTTACAATATCATACAAAGCTAGAGTATGATAGGAGTAGTCTCCTGTCAGCCTGGAGGATGAGACCATTCCAACAGAACCATGTACAGAAGCAACATGTTTTTAAAAGCACAGAGTAATTTCTTTCCTTGTTTTTGTGCAGATAATTTACTGAAGTCTTTTCATTACTATTCTAGCATCCACATTTACATAAACGCTGGCAGACTATACCATGTATTTTTCTGGGTTCTTTAGTTTGACATTCCTAAAACTTCCTGTATCAACAGCTATGCCCAATAGCATCATCCAGATGCCATGGTAACCGGTCTTTCAAGGAAATGTACTGAACCGCTAGGCGGCGGCATGCATCACAGGTACTCTGTGCTGAAAGACACCATGCGGTTCTTCCTAAGTCCAGAGCTCTGTGCAACATTCTTGCAGTCAGAAGCTACAGGTAGAGGACCAGTGTTCTGGTATAACATACTGTTTGTCCCCACAAGGAGTTTTCTTAATTTCCTGGAGACTTGACTCACCCATCTGCCACTAAGGGAAGGGAAGTGGTATCAGCATGATGACAGCATCACTCCCTCGAGTTGGAAGACACCCAAATTGTGAAAGCTGAGTTGGGAGTCTTGAACTACAACAAAATTGAACTACAATCAAAACTTCCTATGGCAGGGTGCTCTCTTTTGCATTTACTATGTGTTGCGACATGACAAGAACATTAAGGTTTCCAATTTACATTCTTTCTGAAACTGAAGAACAGCATTACCAAGCAATATTGTTCAGAAAGCCAAGTCCCTTCACACTCTCACTGTCCTCCCACCAGTATCTCGGGGTTCCAGGAACAGAGCAGGAGGAAGTCTAGCCAATTCTTCTGCCCATTGTCTGACATCCCAATACCAACAGATTCTTTACTCCTCACCCAAACTTGCTCTACTGAGAGGAATGATTTGTTTAGCACATCTGTTGAGGATGTCTGAGTATGCGAAGAGCTCATATACTTGCTCCCCAGGCTGCCAAATGTCTTAGTCTTTTTCCCTTTTGTTCTTTTCAATTTTACACCATCATTGCCTGGTCTGTAAGTAAAACACCCTTTCATAAGTCTCCTGGGGATACTCAAAAATGCTCCATCTCAATAGGCCTCGTGGCTCACACCTGTCATCCTAGCTCTCTGGGAGACTGTGCAGGGAAGATTGCGTAGGGCCAGGAATTCAAGATCATCCTGAGAAAGAGTGACACCCCTTCTCTGCAAAAATTAAAAAAATTAGCTGGACATGATGGCGGGCACCTGTAGTTCCTACTACTTGAGAGGCTAAGGCAAGAGGATTGTTTGAGCTCAGGAGTTTGAGGTTGCAGTTAGCTATGATGTCTCTACTAGACTCTAACCTAGGGGAAAAAAAAAATAAGACCCTTCTCTGAAAAATATATATATTTATGTATACATTTCATGTATTCGTGTGTGTATGTATATATATATATATATATATATATATATATATATATATATATATATATATATATATATATATATATAAAATAATTGAGAAGATAGACCAGACATAGTCAGAGACAAACACATATGACTTTTGTGTACTCTCATC
>CAUYPK010035824.1:0-75063 GCA_963574355.1 Loris lydekkerianus | reverse complement strand
TTAGACCCTTATCGGAGGTATAACCTGCAAATATTTTCTCCCATTCTGAGGGCTGTCTGCTTGCTTTACTCACTATGTTCTTGGCTGTGCAGAAGCTTTTTAGTTTGATCAGATCCCAATAGTGTATTTTTGATACTGCTTCAAGAGAGGTTTTTATAAAATGCACTATCTTTGAAGATGGCATGTGGTGCCTCCCGATTTTTACTCAGCTTTGTATTGGGATGAAAAGACAGAAGCAGCATGATATAGATGAAATATCAAGCACTGTTGCCAATGCTGGAGCTGGCAGTTTTGATGAACAGTTTGGCCAAGTGTAGAAATATAGGTTAGCCAGGGTATCTGGAGGAAGTGAGATTTTAAACTTAGGAAAAAAATATTTATATAAGCTATCTAAACCTGCTGATATTGTTTTGGTCTTATGTAAAATGAGGAAGTTAGGATCCCTGGTTTTTAAGGTATCTTTCGTCACTAGAATTGCAATTCAGGTTTTTTTTCTCTATAATATTGTTTCTTTTTTAGGTCTTTATTTTAACTTGTACATTCAAATAGCAAACATTTATAAAATACCTTAAGGTGGTGTCAAAGCACATATATACCTATAGATTAGCATTTTAGTCTTAGATTTTTTTTTTTTTACTATATGTATTATATGCTTAAATTATTGGTAACAATACATGCTCAGTGAAGAAAATAGGAGAAAAACATGGAAAAGGTTGGGCGCAGTGACTCACGCTGTAATCCCAGCATTTGGGAAGCTGAGGCAGGTGGATTGCCTCAACTCACAAGTTTGAGGGAAGATCGAGACCCTGTCTCTAAAAATAGCCGGGTGTTGTGGCGGGCACCTGTAGTTCCAACTACTTGGGAGGCTGAGGCAAGAGAATTACTTGAATCCAAAAGTTTGAGGTTACTGTGAGCTATGACGCCAGGGTACTCTACTGAGGGCAACAAGGTGAGACTCTGTCTCAAAAAAAAAAAAGAAAGAAAGAAAAACATGGAAAAGCATAAGCCAGAACATGCCTAACTAATTGTTTTTTTATGGAAACAAGGTCTCAATATTGCCTAAGCTGGTCTTAAATTTTTGGCCTCTCGTGATCCTCCTGACTCAGCCTTCAAAGTACTAGGATTACAGGTATGAGCCACCATGCCTGTGTTTACTGTATATTCTTAATTTATCCATCTGTTATTGTGATCTCCTCTTTTTTTTTTTCTTTTTTTTTTTTGGCAGTTTTTGGGTGGGGCTGGGTTTGAACCCGCCACCTCTGGCATATGGGGCTGGCGTCCTACTCCTTTGAGCCATAGGCACCACCCCTCCTTCTCTTCTTTTTTAAGGATGGCACTGTTTAAGGCTTGTAGGTGCAGGTGGAGTTGCTTCTCACCTTTGAATGGTGTCTCCTACGCATCCATGGCATTTTATTTATTTATTTATTTATTTGTTTATTTAATGAATTGCTTCCAGCTTCCCATAACAAAAAATGATGGCATGATGACAGCCACTTATCATTCATGTTAGTCCCTTCTCCAGTCTTTATACCTAGGGATGGGATTTCTGGGTCTTAGGACATTAATACTTTCACCATGATTTCTGTTTGTCTGGCTTTTGTTACATCCTGTTTATCCACTGGAAAACTTGTACCAATTTACATTCCTACCAGTAGGGTAGGAGAGTACATAATTGGTGGATTCTAACTCTAAAACATATTCCTCTTCTTTTCTTTGTTTCTAGCAACCATGGCAATGACAGGCTCCACACCTTGCTCGTCCATGAGTAATCACACAAAGGAAAGGGTGACAATGACCAAAGTGACACTGGAGAATTTTTATAGCAACCTTATCGCTCAACATGAAGAACGAGAAATGAGGTAATGAATTTTGTTCAAAAAAATTATGTCATGGCATTCATGTCTTGTATCACAAACATATTGTTGAAAGGAGACAAGAGGGTGGTGCCTGTGGCTCAGTGGATAGGGCGTTGGCCCCATATACCGAGGGTGGCGGGTTTGAACCTGGCCCCTGCCAAACTGCAACAGCAAAAAAAATAGCTGGGCGTTGTGGCTGGCGCCTATAGTCCCAGCTTTTTGGGAGGCTGAGTCAAGAGAATCGGCTAAGCCCAGGAGTCAGAGGTTTCTGAGCTGTGACACCATGGCATTCTACTGAGGGCAATAAAGTGAGACTCTGTCTCTTTAAAGAGAAAAAGAAAGAAAGAAAGGAGACAAGAATAGCAGCATCTGTGTTACGGCTGCTTCCATGATAGTGTAATAGATTTTCAGAGTTTCTCCCATTAATCCATTTATGTCTACTAGTCAATAACACAAAACTTTATTGCAATATAAAGCAATAATTGGTACTCAGGAGGCTGAGGTAAGAGGATCACATTAGCCCATGAAGTTCAAAGCCAGCTGGAAACATAGTGAAACCCTGTCTCTTATTTATTTATTATTTTTTTTTTTTTTAGACAGAGTCTTACTATATGGTCCTTGGTACAGTGCCGTGGCGTCACAGCTCACAGCAACCTCAAACTATTGGGCTTAAGTGATTCTTTTGTCTCAGCTTCCCAAGTAGCTAGGACTTCAGATGCCCACCACAATGCCTGGCTATTTTTTTGTTGCAGTTGTCATTGTTGTTTAGCAGGCCTGGGTTGGGTTCAAACCCTCCAGCCTTGGTGTATGTGGCCAGAGCCCTAACCACTGAGCTATAGGTGCTGAGCCAGAATAGCCTCTTTGGATTTAGACCTATGTTTAGAATCTTGTCTGTACCATTCATTAGTTACATAAAGTTGGAACAAGTTCTTTAGTCTTTCTGTGTATCATTTCCCCCATTTGGAAAATGGGAATAGTAGGCACCTGTAGCTCAAGTGGCTAAGGCACCAGCCACATACACCAGAGCTGGTGGGTTTGAATCCAGCCCAGGCCTGCCAGACAATGACAACTCCAACCAAAAAATAGCCGGGCTTTGTGGCTGGTGCCTGTAGTTGCAGCTACTTGGGAGGTTGAGGCAAGAGAACTGCTTAAGCCCAGGAGTTGGAGGTTGCTATGAGCTGTGACGCCACCACACTCTACCGAGGGCCATATAATAAGACTCTGCCTGTACTAATCACTTAGTTACTAGTGGTAGTAGCTGCTATTATTATTATTCTGGTATATATTAATACTACCCACATAATAATTCATAATTTAAAAAAAATTTCTGGCTCAGCACCTGTAGCTCGGTGGCTAGGGTGCCAGCCACATACAACAGAACTGCTGGGTTTGAATCCAGCCTGGGCCTGCCAAACAACAATGACAACTACAACCAAAAAATAGCCTGGCATTGTGGTGGGCGCCTGTAGTCCCAGCTACTTGGGAGGCTGCAGCAAGAGAATCACTTAAGCGCAAGAGTTTGAGATTGCTATAAGCTGTGACGCCCTGGCACTTTACCCAGGGCGACAAAGTGAGACTCTGTCTCAAAAAAAAGAAATTTTCTTTTCCCAAACATTAGACAGAATCTCACATTGTCGCCTTTGGTAGAGTGCTGTGGGGTCACAGCTCACAGCAACCTCCAGCTCTTGGGCTTAGGTGATTCTCTTGCCTCAGCCTCCCGAGTAGCAGAGACTACAGGTGCCCACCACAATGCCCGGCTATTTTTTGTTGTAGTTTGACCAGGGCCAGGTTCAAACCCGTCACCCTCAGTATACGGGGCAGGCATCCTACCCACTGAGCCACAGGTGCTCCCCTTTCCCAACATTTTATTAAGAAAAGAAAGTATAATGGGCAGCGCCTGGGATTCAGTGGGTAGAGCGTTGGCCCTATATACAGAGGGTGCATTAATTAGCATTTTTCTGATTACTAATGATGTTGGATATTTTTTGTGTGCTTTTTGGCCATTTCTATATATTCCTTAGTGAAATATTCAAAACAAATTTTTTTTTTTTTTTTTTTTTAGACAGAGTCTCACTTTATTGCCCTTAGTAGAGTACCATGGCATCACAACTCACAGCAACCTCCAACTCCTGGGCTTAGGCAGTTCTCTTGCCTTAGCCTCCCGAGTAGCTGGGACCACAGGCACCTGCCACAACACCCAGCTATTTTTTGCTGCAGTTTGGCTGGGCCCGGGTTTGAACCTGCCACCCTTGGTATGGGGACGGCGCCCTACCCACTGAACCACAGGTGCCTCTCAGAAATATTCAAATTTTTTACCACTAAAAAATTGAATTATCTTTATTATTGAATGGCAGGAGTTCTTCTTTATTATAGATACAATTTTGATGAAATAAAGTCTGGCATTTTATTTTATGGTTATTGTATTCTGTGACCTCTCTAAGATCTCTTTACCTTCTCCAAAGTCATACAAATTTTCTCTTGTGTTATTCCAGAAGTTCTATAGATCTAGTTTTTTGATTGTTTGTTTTTTTGAGACAGGTTCTCTCCCTGTTGCCTAGGCTGGAGTGCAGTGGCACAATCATAGCTCTCTGCAGCCTCAGACTCCTAGGCTGAAGAGAGTTTCCTGCCCTGGCCACCTGAGTAGCTAGAACTAGAGGCATGTGCCACTGTACCCAGCTAATTTTTCTTTCTTTTTTTTTTTTTTTTTTTGAGACAGAGTCTCACTGTGTCACCCTCAGTAGAGTGCTGTGGCATCACAGTGAACAGCAAACTCAAACTCTTGGGCTTAAATAATTCTCTTGCCCCAACCTTCCAAGCAGCTGGGAGTACAGGGCCCACCACAATGCCTGGTTTAGTTTTGCTTGTAATTGTCATCGTTTGGCAGGCCCAGGCTGGATTTGAACCCACCAGCCCTGGTGTATGTGGCTGGCACCCTAGCCGCTGAGCTACAGGCACTGAGCCTAATTTTTTTCTATTTTTGATAGAGTTGGGGGCTTGGGATGTTGCTCACACTGGTCTCAAACTCCTGGTCTCAAGCAATCCTCCCACCTTGGTCTCCTAAAATGCTGGGATTACAGGTGTGAGCCACCGAACCCATACTGTAGCTTTAGTTTTTACATTTGATTCTGTGATCCATCTTGAATGAATATGTATATTATGAGGAGCAGAGTTGAGACTGATTTTCCTTATGGGAATGTCATTTTAATTCTACATATTCTGGCATATGTCTCCAAAAATATGGCCAATTTCTTGCATAGTTTAAATGCTATCTTGAATCTAACCAAGTTAACTGTAATTCTTTTGGTATCATCTTAGAAGATGTCACTTTTAAGTGTCATTTTAGGCTTTGCCTACTATTTTTGGTTTCCTTAAGGTCTTTATGAACCTCACAATAAATCATTATCACGATAGCTTTTTCTGGATAAATTTCTCTAGTGAAATGGTCTAATTATGTTAAAGGAGTTAGTTTTGATAACTTTATTCTCAGGCAGGTGTTCTCTTGAAACCAATTTAATTACACTTCATTAAAGCTGTGGCAAATCTCTCAGTCTGAAATTAGGTTTAACACATAGTCAGAAGGAGTTGATTCTGTGACATAGCGGATAGCATATTGGACTTGTAGCTCAGTCTGGTGTGGTCATTCAAAAAATTATGATCAGGAGGTATGGTGTTTGGTACTCAAGGTACAAAAAGAGCTGACCATCATTGAGTTGTCAGCAGTTTTTGCCAATACATTATGCTTTAACTCTTCTTACTCCTTCCTACTTCAACTGTCTAATCACTGAAATGGAATTAATTTATACCCCTAAAACTACCAACAGTGCAGCTTTCTCTCACCAATACATGTGCACACATAGATGCATAACTCAAAATTTCTAGGAGCCGGGAAGACTGGGAGCCATGTAGATGCTTTTTTCTTTCCATCGGGATCAGAATAGTTCTTTTCACTCCCTGAGAGTTCAGACACAAGTTCTTATTATTTCATCCTGTGAATTTGTATATAATTTGTAACAAAATAATCATTTTAATTAAATACTATTATTGCAGTGAATGTCCATTGACCAAAGTGAAACTCATTTTCTTTTCATGTTCTTTTTCTCTGTGTTCTCTTGGTTAGTGGAGTCATTATCACTTTAGACAAGAAATTCTAAGACTTTTTTCTTGACTCCTACACCAGTTGGTCATCTTTGCAGTAGCTTCTTTCATTTTGTTCTAACTTCTGATCTTTACTGCTTATCTGAATCACTAAAGTAATGTTCACCTGGCCTTCTATCTTTCTGAGTTACTTTCCCAGCCAGTACATCAGATTATCATCACTGCTGGATTCCATTCTAAGATAGAAACCTCATCACATCCCTGCATTGCTACAAACCTCTTTTAAGCTCTCAGTTGTCTACAGAATAAGATGCAGCCCTCTGGGTGTAGTATTTTAAGTGTTGTGTGTCAGCCACACTAATCTACGTACGTCCTGTTGCTATAGCATACACTTATTCTTCCCTGCCCTATCAACATTGCCTGTTTATCTGGAATGCTGATAAGTGGTAGAAGAGAGATTCTAGCCCATGTGATTTCATTTATTATGCTGAATAAATGAAGGTTCTATGAAATTGGTTGTAAAGAAGTTTTCTTTTAATTTATCAAGTCAGTGTGAGACTTCATATAAAACGTATTATTGAATGCAGTTTTCTAAAGTTCAGGATTCCAAGAGTTTATAGTCTTAAGTTTTTTCTTTTTATATCTCACACCACAGATAATGCAGTCTTGAGTTTTGATAATGGTGCCAATCACCCTTCTTGTTCATAATTTCCCCTTAAATCTCCAAATTCTGCCTGTACCTTTGTCACTTGTTATTTTCATGGCAGGGAGAAGGAGCAAGATGCTAAAAAGAAAGAAGTAGATAAGTAGATTTCAGTCAGAGAGGGAGAGAAACACAGTGATATAAGGGTTATCAAAACCCAGCTGTTTTTTTTTTTTTTTTTAGAGACAGTCTTACTTTGTTGCCCTCGGTAGAGGGCTGTGGCGTCACAGCTCACAGCAACATCCAGCTCTTGGGCTTAGGCAATTCTCTTGCCTTAGCCTCCTGAGTAGCTGGGACTATAGGCACCCGCCACAATGCTCAGTTATTTTTTTGTTGCAATTTGGCTGGGGCTGGGTTTGAACTTGCTACCCTCGGTATATGGGGCCAGCGCCCTACTCACTGAACCAACAGCCACTGCCCTGTTTTGTGGTTTATTAAGGAGGAAATAACTGCAAAAAAAGAAAGTAAAGGTAATATTTTATTTTGAAACAAGATTCTTTGTTGCATTAACTCTATTTATTTTTCTGCAGTTTTTGGCTGGGGCTGGGTTTGAACCTGCCACCTCCGGCATATGGGGCCAGTGCCGTACTCCTCTGAGCCATAGGCGCCACCCTGCATTAACTCTTATACAATCTTTTTAAAAATGCAAATCTAGACTTGGTACCTGTAGTATACTGGTTATGACGCTAGCCACATACCCAAGGTTGGCAGGTTCAAAACCGGCCCGAGCCAGCTAAACAACCATGACAACTGCAACAACAAAAAAATAGCCGGACGTTGTGGTGGGTGCCTGTAGTCTGAACCACTTGGGAGGCTGAGGCAAGAGAATTGCTTAAGTCCAAGAGTTGGAGGTTGCTGTGAGCTGTGACGCATGGCACTCTATCAAGGGTGACATAGTGAGACTCTGTCTCAAAAAAAAAAAAAATTAAATTGAAAAGTTTAAAAAAGGGCGGCACCTGTGGTTCAGTGACTAGGGCGCCAGCCCCATATACCGAGGGTGGTGGGTTCAAACCCAGCCTGGCCAAACTGCAATTAAAAAAAAAAAAAAAAATTAGCCGGGCGTTGTAGCAGGCACCTGTGATCCCAGCTACTCGGGAGGCTGAGGCAAGAGAATCGCCTAAGCCCAAGACCTGGAGGTTGCTGTGAGCTGTGATGCCACGACACTCTACCGTGGGTGATAAAGTGAGACAGAGTCGGGCGTTTAAAAAGTTTTAAAAAATAAAAATGCAGACCTAAAGAAGGATGGGAATATTTTCACTTGTCTTAGTAACTGTAATTTTTTGTGTTTTACTAAGGCATTTTGAGATTTACCTGTTTTGTCATTTTTCAAAAAAACAATTACAGTATTATATTTGTATAGAATTTTGAGAAAATTATCATTCAGATGTTATTTCATATGTTTCTTGTTTTCGTTTGTTTGTTTTAGACAAAAGAAGTTAGAGAAAGTAATGGAAGAAGAAGGCCTAAAGGATGAAGAGGTAATTAATATTGGAATTGTTTTCCTTGAAACCCAGTATGGCAGGTCATATCTTGCCCAGCAAATCTCTAGCCATAGTGCACAGGGAAAGGGTTTTGACTTAGTAACAGAGGAACTCGAGGGATGGTGTGCTTCTTGATTTGGGATATTCATGAGAGGGAAAAGTTAACGATTAAGTACTCAGGAGAGGAAGACTTCTTTAGGCAAAACTATAATAAATTAGATTTAGAATTCTAAGAGAAAGCAGGGATATCAATGAAATCAAATTAAAATTTTAAAGAGTAAGCTATAGCATTCTTATAGAATTCACTGAAAAGGCTCCATAGACGTAGGGTAAATTTCTGAAAAAAAGTTTTTTTTTCTTTTGAGACAGAGTCTTACTATGTCACACTCGGTAGAGTGCTGTGGAATCACAGCTCATAGCAACCTCCTACTCTTGGGCTTAAGCGAGTCTCTTGCCACAGCCTCCCAAGTAGCTGAGACTACAGATGCCAGCCATAATGCCTGGCTATTTTTAGGGGGTTGCAGTTATTTAGCTGGCCCGGGCCAGGCTCAAACCTATCACCCTGGGTGTATGTGGCTGGTACAGTAACCACTGTGCTACGGGCGCCAAGCCAATTTCTGAATCTTTTATCAAGGCATCTCAAATCAGCCCTTTCATTCAATAGCCAGAGATGTGGTAGGAGAAAATATAGTTAACAATAGACTGTACAAAGAACTGAAATGGCAGTAAATTGGATTGAATCATAGAACCCAGGTGGTGGAAATGCTTTCAAAAATAGGACTAATCACAGAATCCCATGTCAGTGGTAAAAAATACACTCGTAGGAATAATAATAGGAAGATGAAGATATACAACAAGTACAACTTATAAAAAACCCAGAGGGAAATATAAAAACCTATTTTTTTTTAAATATAAAAAAGGGTAAAGGTGACTCATGCCTATAATCCTAGCACTCTAGGAGGCCAAGGCGGGAGGATCCCTTGAGTTCAGTTCAAGACCAGCCTGAGCAACATGGAGACCCCTGTCTCTTTTAAAAACAAAAATTAGCCGGGCATGGTGACAGTGCCTATAGTCCTAGCTACTCCTGAGGCTAAGGCAGGAGGATTGCTTGAACCTAGGAGTTTGAGGTTGCTGTGAGCTATGATACCATGATACTCTACTCAGGATAACAGAGTGAAACTCTATCTCAAAAAAAAAAAAACAAAAAACAGGGTAAAGGAAAATGTTGATTGTTTATCCCCCTTTTCATGAGAAGTGTTAGAGTAATGGATTGCTGAAGTGGGTTAATCAGAGTTCTTAGAGGAGGCACTCATCAGTTCTCTGTGGTTTGATTGTGGGTCTGATGGGCAGGGAGGGAAGAAGTGACCTCTTTTTTTTTGTTTTTTTCTGTCACCCTTGGGAGAGTGCTATGGCGTTACAGCCCACAGCAACCTCCAGCTCTTGGGCTTAGGCGATTCTCCTGCCTCGACCTCCCAAGTAGCTGGGACTACAGGTGCCTGCTACAACGCCCAGCTACTTTTTATTTATTTATTTATTTTTGTAGAGACAGAGTCTCGCTTTATTGCCCTTGGTAGAGTGCTGTGCCATCACAGCTCACAGTAACCTCCAGCTCCTGGGCCTGGGCAATTCTCTTGCCTCAGCCTCCCAATAGCTGGGACCACAGGTGCCCGCCACAATGCCCGGCTAGTTTTTGTTGCAGTTTGGCCAGGGCTGGGTTTGAACCCACCACCCTCAGTATATGGGGTCGGCGTCCTACTCACTGAGCCACAGGCACCGCCCGCCCAGCTACTTTTTGTTTCAGTTTGGCCAGGGTCGGGTTCGAACCCACCACCCTGGGTATAAGGGGCCGGTGCCCTACTCATTGAGCCATAAGTGCTGCCCAAGAAGTGACCGCTTAAGGATACTTTTGTGGTGTTCTCATGTGTGAAAATGCTGTACCTAATCTAGTGTGACCCTGTTTTCCAACTGTCAAATCACAAATATAACTTTTTTGCAGAACTACAGAATTTCAGCTCCTTCCTTTACTCTCTCTCCTTATTTAAACATTAGAAACAGCTTAGGAGATCCGCACATGCTCGGAAGGAAACAGAGTTTCTTCGTTTGAAGAGAACAAGACTTGGACTGGAAGATTTTGAATCCTTAAAAGTAATAGGCAGAGGAGCATTTGGTGAGGTAAAAACCACAGCTACTTAAGATGTACAAAAATACCACAAAACTTGAAAGCTTCTAACCTTCTGTGAGCTCATGATTATTGATGAATATCAGGCATGCCAACCCCACATACTGTTTTGTCTGTTCTCTTTCTCTTTCTCCCCTCTCCATTGTTCCAATCTTTGTTGTTCTGTATTTTGCCAGAGATGATGTTGGTGTTTGAATATTAGTCTAGAAGGAGGTAGAAGGAAATCCAATATTTATTATGTATTCAGTCCTTTTGCCTATAATCAGGACAATAAACCCATTTTATAGATGATGAAATTAAAACTCTGAGTTTATATGTAATGTCCCAATGTCACATAGCCAATTTACACCGAAACCAGAAGTTGGACCCAAATCTTCGTGCTCTCAAAACTCTTGCTTTTCCCAGTAACCTCTCTGAGCAAACTAATTGCATATCTCCACCCTTTATTTTTTATTGTCAGATTGGTTCAGCCCTAGGAGACAGAATTTATAGAAGGGTGTTATATTGATAGTGGTAGAGAGTTGAAAGCATTTCAGCTTTGTCCCAACTAGTCTTGAAAATAAATCTTTCTTGGGGCGGCGCCTGTGGCTCAAAGGAGTAGGGCGCCGGCCCCATATGCTGGAGGTGGTGGGTTCAAACCCAGCCCCAGCCAAAAACTGCAAAAAAAAAAGAAAAAGAAAATTAAATGAGCCCATGCAAAGTCATTCACATTAATGGAAAACACCTGAAGGGGATGACCTACTGATGCAATAGTTTGTGTACAGAAGGAGCAGCATGTTATTAAAAACCAGGATTCAGGGGAAATGTGAGTAATTTTCCAATGTAAAGGTAAAGGTAAACTTGATCCCTCCATGTTCAGAATCCCGGTTGGCAACTTGAAGGAGAGGAAAGTATAGTACTACCTCTGAAAGGGCTTTTTGTTCACTGAGAAGGGGACATAGGGCTGGGCGTGGTGGCTCACGCCTATAATCCTAGCACTCTGGGAGGCCGAGCTCAGGTGGATTGCCTGAGCTCATGGGTTTGAGACTAGCCTGAGCAAAAGCAAGATCCTGTCTCTACTAAAATATAGAAAAAACTGAGGCAAGAGGATCACTTGAGCCCAAGAGTTAGAAGTTGCTATGAGCTACAATGCCACGGCACTCTACCCAGGGTGACAGCTTGAAACTGTGTCAAAAAAAAAAAAAAAAGGGGGACATGGTACTCAATCAGGAAAAATGTGACGAAAGGAACAGGGAGAAAAAACATAACTTATCTTGGGAGTAGAGGGGAGGATATACAGGAACTTGCAAACTTTTCTTTGAGTTTATATCATCATTTTCTTCATCATAAAATTATTTTCTTTAAAAACACTGGAAAAGAGCAGACACAGTGGCTCACCTCTATAATCCCAGTACTCTGGGAGGCTGAGGCCAGTGGATCGCCTGAACTCAGTGTGTGAGTGAGTGTGAGGCCAGCCTGAGCCAGAGCGAGACCCCATCTTTAAAAATAGAAAAACTGAGCCAAGAGGATCTCTTGAGCCCAAGAATTTGAAATTGCTATGAGGTATAAGGATACAGCACTCTACCCAGGGCAATAGAATCAGACTCTTGTCAAAAAAAAAAAAAAATTGAAAAACTGTGTAAAACGCCATTTCTCTTACACATTTTAGATTTTTTCCTTTTTTTTTTTTTTTTTTTTTTTTTTTGAGACAGTCTTGCTATGTTGCCCTCGGTAGAGTGCTGTGGCATCACAGCTTATAACAAACTCAAATTCTTGGGCTTAAGCAATTCTCTTGCCTCAGCTTCCCAAGTAGATGGGACTACAGGCACTCGCCACAATGCCTGGCTATTATTTATTTATTTATTTATTTATTTATTTAGCAGCTTTTGGCCGGGGCTGGGCTTGAACCCGCCATCTCTGGCATATGGGGCTGGTACCCTACTCCTTTGAGCAATAGGCGCTGCCCATGCCTGCCTATTTTTTTGTTGTATTTGTTGTTGTTTAGCTGGCTGCAGCTGGGTTCAGATCCACCAACCTCGGTGCATGTGGCTGGTGCTGTAACCACTGTGGTACGGGCACCGAGCCTCCTTATGTTTTTCCTATGCATGAATTTTTATTTAAACTTTGTTTTAAACATTGCTGTAATCATTTACTTAGATTTTTCTGAGCTGACATATGCCAGGGGTTTAATGAGTCCTTAAGTTTGAAGCTGAAAGTTTTAAATTAGATTGGTTTATTCAACTAGGGAGCCAAAGCTGTTCAGATCTAGAGATACTTGAGGATGTTTCCAGCATTGATATCACTATATGTCATGTGTTCATTTTAGAATGTATTCATTTTTTTCTGCTTATATTAGAATATAATACTTTTTTAGTTCAGTAACTGCTTCCTATAATACACCAAAGCATTAGCATGGCAGTGCACATTTTTGAGTTGGTATTTCTTTTATAACTTTTTAGGTGCGACTTGTTCAGAAGAAGGATACAGGGCACGTGTATGCAATGAAAATACTTCGTAAAGCAGACATGCTTGAAAAAGAGCAGGTAAAGCATAGTTGTAGCATTGCCTTTAGTTAGCTTATGAATTTTTGTCTCCTAGAACTATTCTCTTTGCTTAATTGAAATGTATATTTTTATTACAGTTTTCTTTAGGCTTTGTCATTTATGACTATACATATAATTCTACTTTTTTCTCCCTATAAAGAAGCAGTTACATATTTAAAAGTACAGATAATGCCTTTGGATAATGTGCAATGTTTTTTAAGATGATGAAAACCTAATAAAAAAGCAGATGCTATTTGTGTTTTCCAGTTGATCACAAGATGTCCTTGTCATGAGAGCCTGTTTTTTGAAGTCATACTTGGTGTGGTAGTATGGTTGTTCCCAAATGCTGAGAAATAGAAATTGCATGTACACTTTACAACTAAGGGCTAGGAATTAAAATTTGGAATTTACAACCCAAAACATGTCTTACTTCATTCCATATACCTAAACTAAAGTTGAGTGTTCTGGGTACCTCATCACTGCCTAAGAGAGACCAGTCTTCCAATTTCTGAATGAATTTGAAAAATACATGCAAATGGTAGAAAAATAGAATGCAAATTCTTCTCTGATGATTAAGAACACTTTCTAAAACCCAAGCCCACTTTGCAAATAGATCTTTGCTTAATTGAAATGTAAGGTAAGTATTATGTAAGGTATATAATACTTTATGCAAAATTAATAGGTTTTAAATATTTAAATATTGGATGGGTTTTTTTTTTAGGGATGGTATATTTTTAAAAGCAAGAATGCAGACTTTCTATAAATCTAGTTTAGTTTAGCTGCTTATTTAAGAATAGATTGTAGTGGGTGATGACAGGCAAATGTCTTATAAAAGATCTGATGTTATAGGAGAGCAAAGAGAGACCCTGTGAGGTTGGTCCTACATCCAGTCCTTTCTGCCTCTTGAGAGGAGGAGAGGAGGTACATAATATAATCGCCGAGTCTCCTCTGTCTTCATTTAAGTGCCACCTCAGAATTCGGATTTTTTATTTTCTCTTTAATTTTCACGTTACCCAGAAAATTTAGACTCCTAGGAATTGTAGTTGAGGATATCAAATATGTAGGCAGTAAATCTTTAGACACAGTAGTTTATGCTAACCTTATTCATAATGCACAGTGTCCCTATTTGTATATTATCTAAAAATTGGTGTGTGGTGTAAGTGTGTAGGCACTGAAAGAATTTCAGTTATTCTTTTTTTTTTTTTTTTTTTTTTTTTTGGAGACAGAATTTCATTATGTTGCCCTCGGTAGAGTGCAGTAGCATCACAGCTCACAGCAACCTCTAACTCCTGGGCTTAAACAATTCTCTTGTCTCAGCCTCCCAAGTAGCTGGGATTACAGGTGCCCACCACAATGCCCAGCTAAAGTTTCAGTTATTCTTGAGAAGGAAAATATAAAGCTGCTTTATTGACTAGGCAGTGTATTTGTATTTCATGAGTAAGTTTTATTTTTATAAGATATATTTCTTACAGTGTTAATGGATGCTTAAAACTTCTTTTTATGAAATAATTAGCAGATAGAATAAAATTGTAAAAAGAAAAATATATTATGACTTTAAGAATTATTAATTCTACATAACATGTGCCAGGTGTCCACCATTGTAACGAGATGGTCCAAACATATTTTCTCAAATGTTATACCTTCTTCAAAATCAATTTAAAAATTTTTTCTAAATGAAAGTAAAGGAAATATCTGTTAGAATTTGGATTTTTAAATTATGCATTAAATAATACATTAACTTAATTCTTTAGCTCATCTTAACTGATAGACTCACATCCTTAGCTTCAATCTCAGTTTAGGCCACTTAAGGTCTCTGGCCACATGGGCAGCACCCATTGCTCAGTGGGTAGGATGTTGATGAACCAGACCTGGGCCAGCTAAAACAATAATGACAACTGCAACAACAACAACAAAATAGCTGGGCGTTGTGGCGTGTGTCTATAGTCCCAGCTACTTGGGAGGCTGAGACGAGAATCGCTTGAGCCCAAGAGTTTGAGGTTGCTGTGAGCTGTGACGCTACAGCACTACCCAGGGTGACAGCTTGAGACTCTTTCTCAAAAATAAAAAAAGAAAGTCTCTGGCCACAGAGTCTTCCTGGGTCAGCCATCTTGAAGAAACTTGCATTGGGTGTATACTAGGTGCAAGTTGGAAATCCATTCAGTACAAATCCATCGTTTTTTGATAGGCCTGACAAAGTTTAGATTTAGAACCTAAATTCTTATAGGTGCCTTATCCAGAGGAAAAATTTTGTTTTTACTAACCTGAGCAGGAGTTAAATCTATGCACTGAGGTACTATGGCTCACACTTGTAATCCCAGCACTCTGGAATGCTAAGACAGGAGAATCACTTGAGGTAAGGAGGTCAAGACCAGCCTGAGCAAGAGTGAGAATCCATCTATAAAAAATAGAAAACTTAGCTGGGCATGTGGCACATGCCTATAGTCCCAGCTACTTGGAAGGCTAAGGCAGGAAGATCACTTGAGCCCATGAGTTTGAGGTTGCAGTGAACTATGATGACCTGTTGCACTCTAGCTGGGGCAACACAGTGAGACTCTTGGTGGAAAAAAATCTACACACAGAGTTCAACTTATATTCTTGTCCATAGGCTAGATATTTCTGCTATCTGGAAAAATTTAAAGGATAAGACATTGGCATTTAGCTAGTTCCTGATGTTTTTCTTTCAGTGCAAACGGAAAACCTTTCCTTGTGATGCCAGTATATTGTTAACAATGGAACAAAAGACTGGCTTTATCTCTGCTTTCTTTAGTGCCTAGGATAGCAGTTTGTACCTCCAACCTATTAATATATTTATGGAATGGGGGGAAGAGAACTTTTTGTATGACTTGTCCTCTGACACTTCCCTTTCTTATCCTATATTCAACTGACTCCAGTGCTAGATTTTGAAGTTTCTCATTGCCATTTCAGCCTTGGGAGAGAAGGGCAATTACTGTAGCTTTCCCCTTGACAAACAGGAAATATTGCAGTTATCCTTCTGTCCTCCAAGGCGAGTGAGAAGTGCCAGTCGTAGTGCCTCCCCATTTCTTTGGCTTCCTGCAGTAGGTAGGGCCCTTAGCAGGAGCCAGGGGAGTTAGACAGGTGAAGGATTAGTGTATGACAGTGGCTGGTCAGCCAGTGTTGGTCAGTAAGCAGCATTATTTTGCAAAAGCTTTGCTTTAGTATTAAGGTCCAGGAAAGGCAGATGTTGTACTCAGCTTCTTCGTGGTTTCATGGCACTATTCCTTATCCACTCATATTGTCCATTTTTTCCCGCACCCGTACCATAAGTACAGATTTTTAAAAGTAAGTTTTCTGTAACATTGAAGCTATTTAAAACTTAGCCAAGAAAAATTTTATTTTTATTTTTATTTTTTTTAGAGACAGAGTCTCACTTTATTGCCCTCAGTAGAGGAGTGCTGTGGTGTCACAGCTCACAACAACCTTCAACTCCTGAGCTTAGGTGATTCTCTTGCCTCAGCCTCCCGAGTAGTTGGGACTACAGGCGCCCACCACAACACCTGGCTAGGAGAAAAATTTTAGTAGAAACTGAGAAATATGTAAACTTAAATGCCTCTAGGTCCCCAAGATTTAGTGTGAAAGACTAAGGTACGTTAGGTGTAAAACAGAAGACAGCATGGGATCTGTGTCCAAATGGAAAAATCTTAGAAGAGTGCCTGGTCTGGCTGAAGACATTCTGATAAAGCAAACATGCTTTGTATCAGACAAAACAATAGCCATGGGCTGAATCTGTCAGTAGAAGCGGTTTGTGAACCTTCATACACCTTTTACTTCAGAACATACTGTAAAAACTCAAGACCTGTATCACATGTTAAGACTAAAACCTCTGTTTAGGGATTAAACTGGGTCTTAATAAATTTGTATCTAATTCAACCCAATTTGGGTCTTGTGACACTTAAAAAAAGAGAGGTGGGGTGGAATTTGATAATATGAAGTGATGTTTTGATTACTTATTTTGTATTTAAAGTAAATAAGGTAAATTCAACAATAAAGCATTTTAACAAAGTAATTCTAGTTCTCCCAGACCTCTTGTACCTTTGTCTCCTTAGCTAGATGTTTCAGTAAAAGTAGAAAACTGGAAATGTCATAAATTAGAATCTAACCTTTCTTACATGTTTTTATATTTCAATTCTTTAGGAATTGATAGAGCACATGCTGTGTCCATAGCAGTAAACTAAATCCTGTGTCACCATAGCATTCTAGAATTGTCAGCCAGAGCACTGTTATTGCAGATAGCAGATATCATTGGAGATCCAGTGTAGGATTTGTTTAGAGAGTCTCACCTTGCAGACCTACTTAATCATAAAAAATTATTAGAACAAAACTATATGTAAAAGAGTGGTAATTTTAATCAGAGGTTCAGTTTATAGCATGTTAAAGTTGCTGTTTGCATTAAAACCATTCATTTTATCATTTTTTAAAGCCTTTCATCACTCAAGTTTGTATTAAATACCTTCAAGTAAAATGTTGTAAATTTTGAGTTATAGGTTTGCCTAAACAGAAATTAGATCTTTTGCATCATCACCATTAAATACTCTAAACAGTATTTAAATTGTTTAAACAAATATACAATCTAATAAAGCAGACCAAGGCTTGTCATTAATCAAATGCATATACCTCCAGGTTGGCCACATTCGTGCGGAGCGTGACATTCTAGTGGAGGCAGACAGTTTGTGGGTTGTGAAAATGTTCTATAGTTTTCAGGATAAGCTAAACCTCTACCTAATCATGGAGTTCCTGCCTGGAGGTAATTACTTGACGATGAAAGGTCATTTTTCTTTTTTGTTCTGTGGTTTCCTTCTCTCACATCAATAATTAACCCTCCTTTCTACTTTTCACTTGTGCTCACAAAGTTGCTTTCTGGATCTCTTTTTAGGTATATAAAGGAGGTCAGTGACCTGTCTTGTGCTGGGGTGCCTTTCTACAATTTTAGTGCCATAAAAGTAACCTTTTCATTCATTCTCATGATTTCAGATCAACCTTTTCTTTTTCTTTTATAAATATATAGGAATAAATTGGGGGGGGTGGGGTGTTCTGCCTGTTCTTCTTAATTCAGTGGGAATTATGTATGATAAGTTACCCAAGTGACAAAATTGAAGCTATAACATTCTTTGCTCCAACTTTTTCTTCTTTTTGTATAACCTCTATTAAGAAAGAATGGATTTCTCATTACCTGTATTAGTAGCCAGAATCAATTTCTCCTTTCTGAGATTCAAGTTTTATGTAACTGAGCATGTGTATCTCCTGAGATAGCTTCAAAGTAAACCCAGAACAGAACATGCCATCTGTTGGGGAACACCTTCTGTTTCCCAGTGAACAGATGAACTCTGAGCAAACTCTGGTGGAGGGAAAAAAAGAAAAACTTTTTCCTTTTTAGTTCTTAGCAAAGCACATGTAATTGTGGCATATTTTGATTTTTGTAACAACTTTTAGGGTCATCAATACTTTTCACTAGCCATTGCTTAAGATTAGAAAAGAGTCTTGGAGAACGAGGAGAAACTTTTTTAACATTTAGATGCTAGTTCTTATTTAGGAGTAAAAACCAGCTTGGTCACCAGCTCCTCAAGGCTTACCTGCACCATCTTCCATAGCTTCTCGTGTCTCCTGGACCCTGCCCTTTGCACTCGGTGGAGCTGGCTGCAGAGCCATAGACCATCTGGCCTGAGTTCTTTGATCATCAGGGCAAGCTTGCACAGGTGAGGCCATTGGCTACTCTCCTGGCCATGGCACTAAAACCACACAGCTACCTTAGAGTTGGCCTGAGTGCACTACCCCATTTTCCTGGATGTGCCTCCAGATTGAATGACTATCAGGCGTGAATTAGGGACTCACATTTTTTAAGTCTTAGTCCAAAAAAGAGCATTTAATAAATGGTTTAATTTTTGCCTAAGGGAGAAATACCTACTTTTCTCTAAAAATACAAAAAATAAAGTTTTTTGTTTTTTTTTTTTAGACAGTCTCCAAGCTGTTGCCCTGGGTAGAGTGCCGTGGTATCATAGCTCACAACAACCTCCAACTCTTGGCCTCAAGTGATCTTCTCACCTCCGTTTTTCTATTTTTAGTAGAGGCTGGATCTCACTTGTTGCTCAGGCTGGTCTGAACCCATGGGCTCAAGCTATCAACCTGCCTCGGAATCCCAGAGTGCTAGGATTACAGGCATGAGCTACCACACCTGGCCACAAAAAAATAAAATTTTCTAACTTAAGTGGTTTATATGAGATCTAAACTGAATCTCCTATTTCTCTTATACAAATTTTCTTTGCTTTCTAACTGTTGAGTTAGGATATGACTCTTGTTCTACCATTTTATGCTGCTGTTAATAAGCAGAAATAATTAACTTTTGGCTTTGTGGAAAACTAAAGACCCATGAAGGCTATGTTAACCAGTTTGATGAAAATATTTCAAATTCTATATAAAACCAGCACATTGTACCCCATGACTGCATTAATGTACACAGCTATCATTCAATAAAAAATAAAAATAAAAAACTAAAGAGGTTACCTTTCAACTTCCAAAAACTGATATGTTTTAAGAATTATGTACTGGTATACATTTAAATACCTATAATAAAACACTTGAGGAAAAAAAGCAGTGATCTTGAGAGGTGTTCAGTGAACACTTCTGGGGAGCAGTTATTTATACATTTCAGTATATAGCACATTTTTGGTTCATTTTTATCTTTTGTTAACTAATGCTTTATTACCTAAGTTCCACCTTTTTATTTGTCTATGTTCCAGTGTTTTGTGAGTAGAAGTTGGACACCTTGTTTTTATCTTCCCCAAATGTTTACGTTTTTATCTGTCATCTTACCCTCCCTAATAGTGGCAGTATAATCTATGTGGAATTATCTTTTGGTTCTAGATATAAAGAAGCTTGTATATACTTTTGTAAAGTAGCTTTTTCCCCCCAAGAAATTGTCCTAAGTAAATATACTTAAGTATGGGAGAAATTTCCTTTTTCTCTCAAAAGTGAAATAGAAATCACAGCTTAGTGATCAATATAGAGAGCTTAGGTATGAAAATGCTTTGCTTTCTGTGGCTGTGATTTTTATCTTTTAAGTATTGAAAAACTTCTGCTTACCTTTTTCCCCATATTGCCAATGTGGGTCAATCTCTGGAACACAGCAGAGGTCTGTTTAGCTGCCTTATGTTGGCAGATAGGTAAGATTTGTCCGAAAACTGGTACTTACTCGTACGTTGTTTTGGTGTGTGTGGTAGCTTTCTATATTCTTGTTTCCAGGGGACATGATGACCTTGTTGATGAAAAAGGACACTCTGACAGAAGAAGAAACTCAGTTTTATATAGCAGAAACAGTATTAGCCATAGACTCCATTCACCAACTTGGATTCATCCACAGAGACATCAAACCAGACAACCTTCTCCTGGACAGCAAGGTATCTATGAGGAGTAGCAGCATTAATGGTGCACATTTACTTATCTGAATAGCCTTTGCTTTAGCACCTGTACTACTTGTAATCACAGTAGAGGAACTGTGATCTGCCTTGTATGTTTCTCTTTTTTTTTTTTTTTTTATAGGTAAGTTTGCTATCACTTCCTTTCTCTTAAAGGCTTATGATTATATAATTCCATACCTTTTTTTTTTTTTTTTTTTGTGGAACAGAGTCTCACTTTATCGCCCTTGGTAGAGTGCTGTGGCGTCACAGCTCACAGTAACCTCCAACTCCTGGGGTTAGGCAATTCTCTTGCCTTAGCCTTCCGAGTAGCTGGGACTATAGGTGCCCACCACAATGCCCAGGTATTTTTTTGTTGCAGTTTGGCTGAGGCCGGATTTGAACCTGCCCCCCTCAGCATATGGGGCCTGTGCCCTACCCGCTGAGCCACAGGCACCACTCCATTTAACATACCTCTTAAAATTAAAGCACATTCTTAAAAATGATCAAGGGAAAAATCAAGCCCGGTGTGGTTGCTCATGCCTATAATCTTAGGACTCTCGAAGGCTGAGGTGGGAAAATTGCTTAAGTGCAGAAGTTTGAGACCAGCCTGAGCCAAGAGTGAGACCCTGTCTCTACTAAAAATTACAATAAGCTGGTGTTGTGGCGGGCGCCTGTAGTCCCAGCTACTTGGAAGGCTGAGGCAGGAGGATCACTTGAATCTGGGAATTTGAGGTAGCTGTGAGCTAGGCTGATTCTATGGCACTATATCCTGGGTAAAAGAATAAGACTCTGTCTCAAAAGCATAATGTTTTGTGTTTTTTTGACACAGAGCCTCACTGTCATCCTTAGTAGAGTGCTGTGGTATCACAGCTCACAGCAACCTCAAACTCTTGGGCTTAAGTGATTCTCTTGTCTCAGCCTCCCGAGTAGCTGGGACTACAGGTGCCCGCTACAACACCTGGCTATTTTTTGTTGTTGTTGTCATTGTTGTTTAGCTGCCCCGGGCTGGTTTGAACCCACCACCCTCAGTGTATGTGGCTGGCGCTGTAACTACTGTGCTACAGGCACTGAGCCTTAAAAGCATAATTTTATATTTTATTTTAGTTTAGTTTTTATTTTTTTTTTTAATTCTTTATTTTTTTCTCTTTTTGTAGAGACAGAGTCTCACTTTATGGCCCTTGGTAGAGTGCTGTGGCGTCACAGCTCACAGCAACCTCCAACTCCTGGGCTTAGGCAATTCTCTTGTCTCAGCCTCCCGAGTAGCTGGGACTACAGGCGCCTGCCACAACACCCGGCTATTTTTTTGTTGCAGTTTGGCTGGGGCCAGGTTTGAACCCACCACCCTTGGTATATGGGGCCAGCACCCTACCCACTGTGCCATAGGCACCACCTTTATTTTTATTTTAGAGACAAAGTCTCACTTTGTCGCCCCTGGTAGAGTGCTCTGGCGTCTTAGCTCACAGCAACCTTTAACTCTTGGGCTCAAGCAATTCTCTTGCTTCAACTTCCCAAGTAGCTGGGACTGCAGGTGCCCACCACAACACCTGGCTATTTTTAGAGATGAGGTCTTGCTCTGGCTCAAGCTGGTCTCAAACTCTTGAGCTCAGGTGATCCGCCCTCCTCGGCCTCCCAAAGTGCTGAGATTATAGGAGTGAGCCACCACACCTGGCCTCAAAAACATAACTAGGAAAAGAAAAAAAGAGCAAAACTGACTTAAAGGGTTATTTTGTGATAAAGCCAAAGATATTCATCTTCTCTCACCATGTAATTATCTAAACTATTAATGTATCATCTGTCTAGAATGATCATCAGTTAATGAGGAACCCAGCTAAGAACTGGGAAGTAAGGCAGAAACAACTCACAACAAAAACCTGTCACAAAGTCCAGGTTCTAAACCATATGCCCTGTGCTTAAAGATGAATTCTGCCTAGTTTCTGTAATAATCTGTTTATATTTATCTTTAGACGTGCAGATAACCTCAATTGCTTAGTTCCTACATTACAGCAAATTATTATGGAAGAGAATCTCCTGTGTTGCTGACTAAATTGCCAAATAAGACTTGGCAAATTTCTACCCTCTGGACTTCACTGTTCTTATCTATAAAGTGAATGTGTTGATTTAAAGAACCTCTAAAGTCCCTTTCAACTCTGAAATTTTAGAATATCATGTTCTAGTTTGCAGAATTGTTGCATTGACTGAATTTTTCTTTTAAGGAGAAAAGTAAATTTATTTCCTAGGATATTTTTCTTCCTTGCTATCTTCTGATAACTTTCTTGCTGTCTTTGAAAAACCTGAAGTGTTCTTGTCCTTCTTAGAAAACCTTTATCTTTCTATTTTAAGAGATAAGACTTATCAGATAATTTCTTCTGATTAATAGCTTTTTTCTTCATTATAAGAATAATACACAGAAGTAGAGGCTAGAATAGTGGTTACCAGAGACTAGGAAGAATACAGGGAAAGAAGAATGCATATTACATAAGAAAGTTTGCACAATACAGTTATGAAGAAGAAAAATTGCCTAATCTCATCAGCAATCTCATCACTGAAAAATAACCACTATTTTGTTATAATAATAGCTTTGATGCTTTTTGGTTTGTGTCAATAATTTCTATAAATTTAGCATTCTACAAGTAAATGGTATGGTATTCTGCTTAAATATTAAAACATTAGTGCTGTACAAGGTATTTTCCTATGTCATTAAGTTCAGATGTGTTTTAAATCACTGACCCTACCTTTTGTGGTTTAGGGTTCAGATATCCTGACTTAGTTGTCCCCCGATAGTCTACATTCAGGTCCAGCAAATACATTAAAGGCAAAGCACTTGGAGCCTCAGTCTAGTTGCAGAGGAGTGGAAGACCCTGTTAGGTACAGGTTTCACCTCCTCACTCTGCTAGCTCACGTCTGTAAAATGTTCTCGTAAAGGCCGGGTGTGGTGGCTCATGTCGGTAATCCTAGCACCCTGGGAGGCCGAGACGGGTGGACTGCTTGCGCTCACAAGTTTGAGACCAGCTAGAGCAAAAGTGAGACCCTGTCTCTACTAAAAATAGAAAAACTGAGGCAAGAGGATCGCTCGAGCCCGAGTTGGAGGCTGCTATGAGCTGTGACGCCATGTCACTCTACCCAGGGTGACTGCTTGAAACTCTGTCTCAAAAAATAAAAAAAAGTTCTTGTAAGCAAGTTAATTTCTTTGTTCAGCTACATAGACTGTAGTAGTGAAACGAAGTTTTGAGTTTCTGCTATTTACTCAGAATAGATATACCCAGTTAGATATACCTAATGAGATTTCTGTTAAAAGAAAGCATAATAAAACCTGACCCATCTGAGCAAGGCTTCTGTAGCCTTGTACCCTGGGAAGTTTATATGTAAAAACCTAAGAATGTCCTGAAAAAAGATGGTATCATGGGAAGATCACAAACATTGAAGTCACTGGGGCCCAGACTTTGGCCAAAATACTTCTGATTGTGTGACCTTGACAAAAGTAGATTCCTGAGCATTAGGATTCCCTCTTCTATTTTTGATTACACCTCCTTATCTACTTAAAATTTTGCCACCCTGAGAATATCTCCTTCTTTCTTAGGGCTATTTACATGACAGGCACTATGTTAGGAGTTTCACATGCTTTAGTTCTCATTCCTGGCAGAAAGATGTCTTTATCCACATTTTCCAGATAAGATAAGGGGGCTTTGGTGAGGTAAAATAATTCTGATCTAGGGGGAGAGAACATAGGCTGATTTCTGGCTTTGATTCTGCCATTTCACCAACAATCCAATCAGTGACTCTTAAGTCTGTGATGTATGGCTTAAGAGTTATAAATGGGCTTGGCACCTGTGTTCAGTGGTTAGGGCACCGGCCAAATACACTGAGGCTGGAGGGTTCTAACCAGCTCGGGCCTGCTAGACAACAATGACAACTGCAACAACAACAATAAAAAATAGCCGGGCATTGTGGTGAATGCCTGCAGTCCCAGCTACTTGGGAGGCTGAGGCAAGAGAATCACTTAAGCCCAGGAGTTAGAGGTTGCTGTGAGTTGTGATGCCAGGCATGGCACTCTATGGAGGGCAACATAGTAACACTCTTGACTCAAAAAAAAAAGTAAATAAGAGTTATAACTGAGACGACGTGAATTAAAGCACTCATCATGGTGCCTGGCTCTTAAGTGTATTTTTCTTTTTTTTTTTTTTGAGACAGTCTCAAGCTGTCACTCTGGGTAGAGTGCCGTGCATCATAGCTCACAGCAACCTCTAACTTTTTTTTTTTTTTAATTTATTTATTTTCATTGTTAAATCATAGCCGTGTACATTAGTGCAATCAAGGGGTACAATGTGCGGGTTTCATATGTAATCTGAAATATTCAGCAACCTCTAACTCTGGGGCTTAAGCGATTCTCTTGCCTCAGCCCCCTAAGTAGCTGGGACTATAGGTGTCCGCCACAACGCCCAGTATTTTTTGTGTTGTTGTTGCAGTTGTCATTATTGTTTTAGCTGGCCCCGGCTGGGATTGAACCCACCAGCGACCCAGTGAGCTATGAGTGCCACCCTTATAAGTGTATTTTTCTTTATGAGAATTATATAAAATCAGAACCTAAGATTGAAATATGGTATGGCAATATTTATCAAGAACTATGTTAATAATGTTTTTCCTTTTGTCTTTGAAATAATTTCCTTCTTGGAATTTATCCCCATGAAATAATTCAAGAGAAGGAAAAGCTATATGAACAAAGATTTTCATTCACTCAGTGTTTAACAACCTTTGATTAAGGTTGTCTTCTGTATCATGCTCAGTTAGAGGCAGGAATTCAGACTCTCTTTGTCAGAGGGTACTTATGATCTTTGTTACATAATAGCAAAGAATTGAAAATAGAAAAAGCATCCAATATTAGGGGAATGGTTAGGTGAACAATAATATACCAAGTCAGTTGACTATTATGTAGATTTTTTTTTTTTTGAGACAGAGTCTTAAGCCATCACCCTGGGTAGAGTGCTGTGGCGTCACAGCTCACAGCAACCTCAAACTGTTGGGCTTAAGTGATTCTCTTGCCTCAGCTTCCCAAGTAGCTGGGATTACAGGCACCTGCCACAATGCTCAGCTATTTTTGTTGTTGTTGTTGTTGGCAGTTGTCGTTGTTTAGCAGGTCCAAGATGGGTTCGAACCCGCCAGCCCCAGTGTATGTGACTAGTACCCTATCCACTGAGTCTCCCCACTGAGCTATGGGCACTGCCATCTTTTAAAAATTATTTGCTATTGGCTTGGTGTCCGTAGCTCAGTGAGTAGGGCACTAGCCATATACACCGAGGCTGGCAGGTTTGAACCTGGCCTGGGCCTGCTAAACAACAATGACAACTGTAAACAGAAAAAAAAAAAAAAAAAAAAAAAAAAAATTAGCCGGGCAAGCATGGCAGGTAGGCAGGCGCCTGTAGTCCCAGCTACTTGGGAGGCTGAGGCAAGAGAATCACTTAAGCCCAAGAGTGTGAGGTTGCCGGGAGCTGTGACAGCACAGATCTCTACCAAGGGCGACAAAGTGAGACTCTGTCTCAAAAAAAGAAAAAAAAATTATTTGCTATTATGTGTTTTTTCTCAAAGTAAGGGAAAAAACCCCAGCATACTTTGTAGAAATGTAAAGGATACTGGAAAGGTTAGTAGAAGATGATGTTCTATTCTATAGCCAAGAATGTTTACCCACCCATCCATCACCTTGTTTCTCCTTCCCCATAGGGCCATGTGAAACTTTCTGACTTTGGCCTTTGCACAGGACTGAAAAAAGCACACAGGACAGAATTTTATAGAAATCTGAACCACAGCCTCCCCAGTGACTTCAGTAAGTGATAACAACGATATTAGCCTTTTTGTTTCCTAACTAGGCCCTAGCGGAGTTATTTCCCTGACAACCAAGTTATGCAGGATAGGTAGGAGATTCTCACAGCATGAGTTTTTGGAGAGTAAAAGTATCGTCCTAGGTTTGCCTCTGATTTGTGTTGTCTGGTGAGGTAAGAAATGTGCTGTGAAATGTGTAAAAGGCAGATAATGAGAGAAGCTTTCTTTAGAGCTCTACTGAGAAGGTTACTAGGGATGAATATCAAGCAGGTAAGCGAAGGTAGTAGAAGAAAAGTTCTGGAAAGAGCTCACACTAGATTTATCCTAGGTGCTACTTAACTCCTGGTAGAGAAAAAAGTTTATGAGTTTAGTTCTACTTAGAACTATCAAATTATTAACTGTGTAGCAAAATTATGTTTCATCCTAGAAAATCTTATGTCAAATAATGTATTATAAGTTCAGAAGGCGCTGAGAACGTAACAGTTTCTACTCATGGAAAATTGAAAGTAATTTTGAGAAATTGTGAATGTTTTAGGTCCACTTCAGGACTGTTGGTTCTAATTGAGACTGAATTCCCTGTAATTCTGATTAAGGCCTGTTTATGTTCTCTCTGGCCACCTAATGCACATGGAAGTGCTATTTTCAACTCTCACTCTGTGAGTCTTTAAGATAATTATTAGACCCTCTGATTTGGGCTTCCTATGTTGGGAAATGTGTAACCCAGAGTGTTTGATGTATAAATAGAAAAGCAAGACTTTAAAGTTTCATGTGACTTGATCCAGAGCTTACAAAAGTAGTAAAAATGCCTGTCTCAACTTTGATTAAAACTTATTTTCTGGCCAGGTGCAGTGGCTCACACTTGCAATCCTAGCTCTCTGGGAAGGTGAGGTGGGTGGATTGCTTGAGCTCAGGAGTTCAAGACCAGCCTGAGCAAAAAGTGAGACCCCATCTGTACTAAAAATAGAAAAACTGAGGCAAGAGGATCACTTGAGCCTAAAAGTTGGAGGTTGCTGTGAGGTTTGACACCACGGCACTCTACCCAGGATGACAGCTTTATAGTACCCAGCCAAAGGATCTCTAAAGGCCCCTAACTGTCTCAGCCTAAGTCCCCGCATGTCTCAAACCCCACCTTGGGTTAATTCTGAGAACAGGTTTCAGGACAAGGAAGTTCCCTGAGTTCCCCAAAACTCCTAGCAACAGGTAAAACAATGGTAGAACTTACCCAACCCCCTAGCAATGGCTAAACAATGATGGAAAGCTTACTCAAGCAAAATTTCCCAAGCCAAGTTTGTCCTCATGCCAGCTGTCATGATGCAACCCCTGGAGCCAACCAGCCCCCCTGACTGTAACCCCGCCCCGAGCTACCCCTGAGCTAACCAACCGCCACGTCCTGCTTCTGTGCTTGCCAGCTTGCCTGCCAACACAGCACAAAAATGGTATAAAAGACAGCCTGCTTTTCTCTTTGCGGCTGTTTGCCCTTTGGGGCGGCAGCCCACCTGCGCAGGTATAATAAATCACCATCTGATTTATACCTGAAGTGGGGTCCGAGTCTTTCTTATAGGTGGCATGAGTACAACAGCTTGAGACTGTCTCAAACAAACAAACAAACAAACAAACAAAAACGTACTTTCTCTACTTCCAGCTTTCCAGAACATGAATTCCAAAAGGAAAGCCGAAACCTGGAAAAGAAATAGACGTCAACTGGTAAGTAATATTCGTGGCCTCTGAAATAACTACAAACCGAGTGTGAATCAGTTGAAAAAAATAAGTTTTCATTTAATAAATATTTGTAACGTATACCTTGCTTTTAAGATTACCTTAAAGGAGTACTGTCATGTTGGTAACACCATAAGGAACCTTTTGAAGGAGGGCAGATAATGTTTTGATTGTGACATTTTTAATAGATATCATTCTGACCTTTTAGGTTGATAACAATACCTTTCCTTCTTGTTCTACCTTTTGCTTATTTTTATGATTTTTATGGAAAAGTTACTATATTTAAACTGGAGATCACTCTCTCCTTTTTTTTTTTTTTTTTTGAGATAGAGTCTTATTCTGTCACCATGGGGTTGAGTGCTGTGACGTCATAGCTCGCAACAACCTCAGATTCCTGGGCCCAAGTGATCCTCTTGTCTCAGTCTCCTAAGTAGCAGGGACTACAGTACCCACAATGCCAGCTTTTTTTTTTTTTTAGTAAAGATGGGGGTCTCACTCTTGCTTAGACTGTCTTGAATTCCTGAGCTCAAGCAATCTACCCACCTCGGACTCCCAGAGTACTAGGATTATAGGCGTGAGCCATTGCACCCAGGCTGGATATCTCTTAAAATGAAACTAAGGGTTGATCCATAGGTAGTGAGTTATCTCAGTTGAATGCTCCCACTTTCAGACTGAACTCCTTATTCTGTTCTTTTCCTTTCTACCCTTTCACCACTATGCTTGACTCGTCTAAAGAATAAAAATAAGCACAAATACCTACCTAGAGCTTTTAGGCATTGGTTGATCCACTTAGGCACATTAAAACGTCTCAGTTCATTTGCCCCACCTTTTCTTTGTCGTGCAAAAAAGAACTTGTTAATAAAAATTGGAGAGAAATATAAATGAAATGCTTATTTCTTTATAAGCATTTTAGTATATACCCATATAAAATTATGCCCCACAAGCTTAAAAATAAGAAATTACTGCATTTACCTTGATAGTGTGTTGGAAGTTATTTCAACAGTACAACTTCACCGTGAAATATTGCTGTCCAGGGAAAATTTATTCTTACCAATAGCTGATAAATTTGTTCCCATTTGAATAAAATGCACATGTCTCAGAGTCTAGTTATTGCAAAATTATTAGCCTCATAATAGAAATGTGTAGCGCTACATCCTTGGGCTTTGTTAGAAGCCCATAGCAGATAAATTGGTGACAGTAAAGCCAAACTAACATTTGGTCATCAGAAAGCAAGAGTATAAGCAAGGGGAAACATTACTAACTTGGAATGATGACCATGCACATGGATCGTCTAGAAATTATAGTACTTGCATTGGTCTCCATATATAATAGTAACTTGTTGGGGGTGCCATATACTGTTTCAATCAGACTTGTTAGTTAAATGCTGATTTAAAGTTCTCTGTAGTACCTTTAAGAACTTACTTATTAGGTCACTTAGTACATTACTAATAACTACTAATAAGTAGATAATAGTCGTGTGTGAAAATGGAAGCCTGTGGCATGTTTAGGAAGGAATCAAAGGAAAGACTTGCATTTGTTTTGATTTATTTGAACCCCATCATCTTTGAGATTGTGATTTTTATGTTAAACCTGGGAGAGGCATTAATTTACCTTAAACATCTTTGGAGCTGCAGTAACTGAAATGAATCTTCTATGTCTTTTTCTGACATTAACATGGGGATACTTCAGCTTAGTACAATTAGTCATAACAGTCTCCTTTCCGGAGAAGATCTGATATTCTTTTAACTTCTACAATTCTGTATGTGATTGAAAAACCGTTCACTTAACTTCTTGAGGGTTAGGGAATGTCAGAAACAAATTGGTCAGATGCTTCTATTATGTCTCTCCATAGAGCAGTAGTTCTTAACCTTGGCTGCACAACGAGATCACTTTGGGAACTTCAGAATGCCCAGAATGCCCAGGTCCTACTCACAGAGACTCTCATTCATTTGGTCTGGGATATAAACCAACCCCCAGAGTGGCGCCTGTGCCTCAGTGAGTAGGGCGTTGGCCCTATATACCAAGGGTGGCGGGTTCGAACCCAGCTCTAGCCAAACTGCAACAAAAAATAGCCAAGCATTGTGGCAGGCGCCTGTAGTCCCAGCTACTGGGGAGGCTGAGGCAAGAGAATCACCTAAGCCCAAGAGCTGGAGGTTGCTGTGAGCTGTGATGCCACGGTACTCTGCTGAGGGTGACAAAATGAGACTCTGTCTCTAAAAACAAAAAATATATAATAATAATAATCCAACCCCCCAGTGATTCTACTGTGCAATGAATGCTGAGACTCTCCACTGAAGAAATTTTGTCTTAAATAATAGCTCCTGTATTGTTGGGAAACTGATGTTTATCTGTATTTTGGAAACTTAATAAAAGGTAAGGAATCTTTTGTAATTTTTTTCTTTTTTAAAAAACCAGGCCAGGATTTAACCTTTGGTTATTGTGTTAACATTTATTTTGGGGATAATTAAGTATAAGTTCCCTGAGTTGTCCTCACACTCTGAGACAAGCTTTGTGCTCTTTGATGTGCACCAAAACATCATGTCAGGCTCACTAGGAACCATTTATAGTTCTGTAATGAAGGCAATTTTAAAATTTCTATACTTGGAGTTAAATGTCATTTAGTAGTTTAAAAAATTTTTTGAAGACCTGAATAGTTGGTACTACACAGTAGTAATGGGAAAGTATAAATTAACATAATCCTCATATTTCCTCTTTTCATAGCTTGGAGATAATAAAGCCACCTCTCAATTGTTCAATGTTAATTAACCATTTTACTTTGACCTTTTAAATAAATGATCCCCTTCAGCCACAGCCTGAAGATTGATATTAGTTAATGTTTAGTATAAATTTCCTGCTGTAGGTTAAGCCTAACATGTAATTGCTTAACTATCCTATTACTTTTCAGACCATTGGAATAACTGGGGGAAAAAAGAGGCTTTGGCTTCACTCCTTGGCTTCTTAAATCGCATTGTAATGTTTTTCTTTCTTGGGTTTTCTTTTCTTTTTTTTTTTTTTTTTTTTTTGAGACTGAGTCTCACTATGTCACCCTGAGTAGAGTACCATAGTGTCACAACTCACAGCAACCTCAAGCTCTTGGGCTTAAACGATTCTTTCGCCTCAGCCTCCTAAGTAGCTGGGACTACAGGTGCCTGCCACAAAGCCTGGCTAGTTTTTGGTTGTAGTTGTCATTGTTGTTTGGCAGGTCCAGGCTGGATTCAAACCTGCCAGCTTCAGTGTATGTGACTGGTACCTTAGCCACCAAGGTATAGGCGCCGAGCCCATTTATAATGTTTTAATGTAATGTTTTAAATTGTTGTATGGTCTTGGGTAACTTTCAACCTCCTTAGCTGATTAGGTAATAGGTAGGAATCAGCTTTAAATTATAAAACTACAGAGGTAAAATGTGGTGGACATATAGGCATCCAATCTTTGTCAGTTTTTTTCTTAAGTGTAGACTTTACAGAGGGGATTAGTAGGGAATTAAATTGTTTTACTTCTCATAAAACTCTAAAATGAAATCATAAGGGTAGAACATGGTTGGGTGTGGTGGCTCAGATTTGTAATCCTAGCACTCTGGGAGGCCGAGGTGGAAGATTGCTTGAGCTCAAGAGTGTGAGACTAGCGTAAGCACCAGTGAGAGCCCGTCTTTACTAAAAATAGAAAACAAATTAGCCAGGCATTGTGGAAGGTGCCTGTAGTCCCATCTATTAAGGAGGCTGAGGCAGGACAATTGCTTGAACATAGGAGTTTGAGGTTGCTGTGACAGGCTCATGGACAGCCTGTGAAGGACACTGTGAAGGTTGAAGGACACTCCAGTGTTTAAAACAACAAAGGTTTGGATCCCTAAATTGAAAAGGCTTAACATAGTAAAAATAGTGCAATAAATAAGTGTGCTAAAATGAGAGTGAGCTCCTGTAGCAAACTAGTTTCCATAGTGAGAGCATTACTCTTACTTTCACAGGTTGAGTCTGTGTTGTTTATATTTTGTAACTCCAAGAGGTTTTTTTAATGTTCTGTATCTTGAAAAAATTCTTTTTTTGTGATAACAGACCTCTGGTTTCAAAATAGAAATCTTTGGACAAATCAGATTTCCTTAAGATTCATCTTCACTAGAATAAATCTAGTCTCTAAATTAAAGGGTATTTGTAGTTTCTTTATGATTAGAGTGAAAATACTTCTGCTTCTTAGACTTGAAAGTTTAAAAACTTGTCATTGTTACTTAATATTTGTATTTTTTTTTTTTTAATATTTGTATTTTATAGAAATAGCATTTATTATCTGTTTGGAAACAATGGATCCCTACCTGACAGTATATGCAAAAATCAATTCTAGGCTTGGTGCCTATAGCTCAGCGGCTAGGGTGCCAGCCACATATACCAGGGCTGGCAGGTTTGAACTCAGCCTGGGCCTGCCAAACAACAATGACAACTACAACAACAACAATAAAAAATAGCGTTGTGGTGGGCACCTGTAGTCCCAGCTACTTGGGAGGCTGAGGCAAGAGAATCACTTAAGCCAAAGAGTTTGAGGTTGCTGTGAGCTGTGATGCCATAGCAATCTACATAAGGGCGACATAATAAAACTCTGTCTCAAAAAAAAAAAAAAAAAAAAAAAATCAATTCTAGATGGAAAATACAACTTTAAAATTTTTTAAAGAAAATACAGGGCAACACAGCTATGATTTAATTAAAAAAAAAGAAAGAAAATACAGGGCAATATCTTTATGACCAAGAATTAAGGAAGGATTTCTTAAATAAGATACAAGAAGAAACTGTACATGTGAACCAGAAGACTTATAGAAGAATATTTATTGCATCTTCATAATAGCAAAACACTGGAAATAACTTATTGTCTGTCAACAGGAAAATGGTTATGTTGTGGAACAAAATACTTTACAGGAGTGAAAATAATTAAAACTACAGGTACATGTGACAACATTAGTATTTGGCCTGGCATAATTGCTCAGGCCTCTAATCCCTAGCTCTTTGGAAGGCTGAGGTATCAAAATAAACTTTGAGACCAAGAGTTTGAGACCAGCCTGAGCATAAGTGAGGCCCCATTCTACAAAAAATAGAAAAATGAGCTGTGCATGATGGTATACACCTATAGCCCCAGCTACTCCAGAGGCTAAGGAAGGAGGATTATTTGAGTCCAGGAGTTTGAGTTTGCAGTGAGCTATGAACTAGGATTGATTGCATCACTGCACTCCAGCCTGGGTGACAGGGCGAGACTATGTCTTAAAACAAAACAAAACAAAAACAAAAAAATGGTATTCTTTAGTTCTTCAGTTTAGCTCATGGGTATTCATTTTTATTGTTATGTGTCATAATTTAATAATTACATATATGTATGTGATTATTTTTGATATGTAACAAATATTTCATTTAAACAACCATAATAAAAATAATAAACCTCAGGCTGGAAGAAGATACCTTTGATATAGAAAACTATAAAGCTTAATACCCTGAATTCATAAAGCATTCCTATGTGTTAGTAAGAAAAAAGACAACACAGCCAAGAAAAACTAATGGGCAAAGGACCTGAACAGATATTCACAGAAAAAAAGACTAGGAATGGCTAATTAGAATATGTGATCAGTCTTTCTAGAAGTAAGGGAAATGCAAATTAAAATGAAGAGATCCTGGCCAGATGCTGTTCTGGGACCCTTTAGTCTCAGCTACTCAATTGGCTGAGGCCAGAGAACTGAAGATCACCTAGCCATTATACTCCAGCCTGGACAACGTAGCAAGATGCTCTAAGAGGGAAAAAAAACACAAGATCTTGTTTCATATTCATCAGATTGGTTTAAAATGTAAAATTCTGACAAAGCCAAGACTTGGTGAGATGTAGAACACCAGGAGCTCATCCCCGCTGGGCCAATATAAATATGACTAACCACTTTGGAGGACAGTTGAAAGATAGCTTATTAAATTGACCTCACAGGACCCAGGACCCAGCATTACTACACTAGTCTATACCCTAGAGAAATTCATAAACAATGCCCAAGGAGGTGTTACAAGAATGTTTATTCACTCAGGAGGCTGAGGCAAGAGAATCGCCTAAGCCCAAGAGCTGGAAGTTGCTGTGAGCTGTGATACCACAGCATTCTACTGAGGGCAACAAAAGTGAGACTCTAAAAAAAAAAAAAAAAAAAAAGAATGTTTATTCAGGTGTTACTTGTCATAGAGAAACATTGGAAGCAACATAATTGTCGTTTACAGAAAAATGGATAAAAACAGTTGAGATTTATTTATATAATAGCATAACATACAGCAGAGAAATGAGTGAACTAGAGCTACATGAATAAATTTCAAAATGGTAATGTTGAGTAAAAAAAGCAAGTTGTAGCATTGAAGAATAATGCAATTTAGTATGAAACCCTTTATTTATACAAAAAAGTAATGGCTATTTTTGAGCATATTTATATAAGAAGAAAGGAACTTCAAGGTAGTTTTTACTTCAGTGGGAACAGAGAGGGAATATATAGGGCAGGGCTTTAATTGTTTCTATAGGTTTGTTTCTTCTAAAAAAAAAAGAATGTAGGCCAGAAGCAGTGGCTCACACCTAATAATCCTAGCACTCTGTGAGTCCAAGGCAGATGGATTGCTTGAGCTCAGGAGTTCAAGACCAGCCTGAGCAAGAGCAAGACCCCATCTCTACTAAAGACAGGAAAACTAGCCAGGCATTGTGGTAGGTACCTATAGTCTCAGCTACTTGGGAGGCTGAGGCAAGTGGATCACTTGAGCCCAAGAGTTTGAGGTTGCTGTGGGCTATGACACCCTGGTACTCTACTGATGGTGACAAAGAGAGACTCTGTCTCAAAAAAAAAGATAAAAAATTTTAAAGAAATTAGACAACACTAGACGCAGTAGCTCACACCTGTAAACCCAGCACTCTGGGAGGCCGAGGTGGATGGATTGCCTGAGCTCACAGGTTCGAGATCAGCCTGAGCCAGAGTAAGACCTCGTCTCTAAAAATGACTGGGCGTTGTGGCAGGCACCTGTAGTCCCAGCTACTCAGGAGGCTAAAGCAAGAGAATCGCTTAAGCCCCGGAGTTTGAGGTTGCTGTGGGCTATGATGCTATGGCACTCTACCAATGGTGACAAAGTGAGACTGTTTAAAAAAAAAGTTAGACAAATGATCTCACACAAATATGGATAATGAGTACATTATTCATTTTCCAATATGGAAAATGTTTCTCTAAGAACTATTTATAGAAGTAATCAAGTTTGATAAATAGTTTCTACATTTGACTAATGAGATATGGGTTTAAAGCCAGGTGTGGTGGCTCACGCCTGTAATCCCAGCACTCTAGGAGGCTGAGGCAGGCAGGTCACCTGAGCTCCAGGTTCGAGACCAGCCTGAGCTAGAGCAAGACCCTTAAAGAGCAAGTCCTCTTAAAAAAAAATATATAGCTGGGCTTTGTGGTGACTGCCTGTAATCCAGACTACTCGGGAGGCTGAGGCAAGAGAATCACTTAAACCCAAGAGTTTGAGGTTGCTGTGAGCTGTGACGCTACAGCACTCTACTGAGGGTGACATAGTGAGACTCTGTCTCAAAAAAAAAAAAACGATATAAAGATACAGGTTTGGCTTTAGGATTTTCTCAAATCAAAGAATCTATATTAACTTCCAAACTGGGCTCTGCCACTTAACTAGTTCTGAGGCCTTGAGCAGAGCCATTTAGGGCATCAGATTTTATCTGCAAAGTTGGTGCTCCTCAGAAATTTTGTCCTCCTCAGAAATTTTGTCAGGATTAAAGAGGTTCATACGTGTATTAAGTAGTACAGAGCCTACTATTTAATTGTAAATAGTAAATTGTGGTACTAGCTGTTACGATAGGGATACCTTTGACCTGGTGAATTATGGGCTGAGGACACGTTTAGTAAGGTTGTCTTTCCTCATTAACAAACATTTACTGTTTGTTTTGGAAAGTGCTTTGGCAAATCAAGATTGCCATTAACCTACTGGGGAGTCCTGCTTATTCAGTCTGGAGGTAGCTCCAGGTGCTGCTCGTAGCCTTTTTGTCTCTATAACAGAGTTCTAGGCACTCTCCTGCCTGGCTGGGCCTCCCTGATGTGTGGTCCATGTTTCAGGCCTTTTCCACAGTAGGCACTCCTGACTACATTGCTCCCGAGGTGTTCATGCAGACCGGGTACAACAAGCTCTGTGATTGGTGGTCGCTTGGGGTGATCATGTATGAGATGCTCATTGGTAAGTTGCATGCTTTCAGAGGACTTTTCTTGTGTGTCCAAGAAAGACTTCTATATTGATACTAGACTCTCTTTCCACTGCGGTTGATCTAAGCACTTCCTCCCCCCACCATTGTCTTTCAAAGTGAAGTTTCCAAAATAGGCAACTCTTTCAATCAAATATATCCCACTATATTCTTGGGCCTGCTGGCATCCTGTGGTTGTTTTGCTGATCTTTTATCATGGTTTTCTTTCTTTCACACTCTCATCCTCTCCACCTGGAAGCTCTTTTAGTTATTAGCATTTGTTAAACATCCATTGTATGCAAAGTGTTTTAACTGGGCATTGCTTCACTCCTTTGCTTCTAATTTGCTGTACCCTTTCTCTGTCAAAGCCTTGAAAGCATGGAACCCTCTGGCCTCTCTCCCTCTTTTATGGGGGTGGTGTGTCTGTCTTTGGGGGTAGCCATGTGCCAGTGAACAGTAGGTCGGGGAGTGTATCATCTGTGGTGGTGTAAGTACACCTGTCTGACTGCATTGCCTTTGAGAACACTGGAAGGATGCCTGTGGAGATGGGCATCCTACCCCATGTGGAGGGCAGAGGGGTAATAGGGTAAATATTTATCTTCTTGCCTGTGGTTCTCAAAAAGAGGTATGATGGTCACTTTTAAAACATAAGCTTTGGCTTGGGGCCTGTAGTTCAGTGGCTAGGGTGCCAGCCACATAGACTGGAGCTGGCAGGTTTGGGCCCAATTCACGCCTGCCGAACAATGACAACAATCAAAAAATAGCCAGGCATTGTGGCGGTCGCCTTGGTCCCGGCTGCTTGGGAGGCTGAGGCAAGAGAATCGCTTAAGCCCAAGAGTTTGAGGTTGCTGTGAGCTATGACTTTACAGCACTCTACCGAGGGCAACGTAGTGAGACTCTGTCTCAAAAAAAACTTAAGCTTCCTTTTTTCCCTTATTCAACTTGTTTGGTACCTTACCCATGTTTCTGAAATGGAGCTATTTCTTAGTGGTGCTGTTTCATACTTTCATTTCTTCTTTTCTTGGGCATGGTTATTCCCACACCTGCAACTCTCTACTTTATGCCCTTCTTTCGATTCTCACCTCTAACTACTAGCTGGCTTCCTAGTGGTACCAGAGGCACAACTTAACTTTGGGTTTAGGAATTTGGGAGAAAATGAAAACTTGGTTCAGATGTTTTCTGGAAAGAGAGCAATACTGCCCATGTCATGGAGGGATGGACATGCAGAGGTATCCAATAGTTATTAAAAACATAAAGTATTAAGGGGCATAATCTTCATCATATTCAAAGTTCTGGGGTGTTAAAGCTCCGAAGTTCCTTTTTTGTTCTAGGCTATCCACCTTTCTGTTCTGAAACTCCTCAAGAAACATATAAGAAGGTGATGAACTGGAAAGAAACTTTGTCTTTTCCTCCAGAAGTTCCCATCTCCGAGAAAGCCAAGGATCTAATTTTGAGGTATTAGAGAACATTCTTCTACCTCTTGCCTAGGCTTTTTGCTATGAGTAAATTCCATTTTTTTTTTTTTTTTTTAACTTTCATTACTTCCTGTCTTTGCCTTCTGTTCCCTCCCATTTCTCTCTTGGAAAATAAAATAGAAAGGTGTTCCTTTTCTTTCTCTAAAGAGATGCTTGAAGCGTGCTGAAAGGCCTCTGTCTTTTCCAGATTCTGCTGTGAATGGGAACATAGAATTGGAGCCTCTGGGATTGAGGAAATCAAAAGTAATTCTTTTTTTGAAGGTGTTGACTGGGAACATATCAGGTATACTCATATCAAAAACTTTTAAGAATTAGGCTTGGCGCCCGTAACACAGTGGTTGTGGCACTGGCCACATACACTGAGGCTGGTGGGTTCGAACCCAGGCCAGGGCAGCTAAACAATGACAGCTGCAACAAAAAAATAGCCAGGCGTTGTGGTGGGTGCCTGTAGTCCCAGCTTCTTGGGAGGCTGAGGCAGGAGAATCGCTTAAGCCCAAGAGTTGGAGGTTGCTGTGAGCTGTGATGCCATGGCACTGTACTGAGGGTGACATAGTGAGACTCTGTCTCAAAAAAAAAAAAAAGTAAGAATTAGGGTGGCGCCTGTGGCTCGAAGGGGTAGGGCACTAGCCCCATATGCCAGAGGTAGCAGGTTCAAACCCAGGCCTGGCCAAAAACTGCAAAAAACAACCCTAAGAATTAGAAACTCTGGGCAGCACCTGTGGCTCAGTGGATAGGGCGCTGGCCCTATATACTGAGGGTGGTGGGTTCAAACCCAGCCCTGGCCAAACTGCAACCAAAAAATAGCCGAGTGTTGTGGTGGGAGCCCGTAGTCCTAGCTACTCGGGAGGCTGAGGCAAGAGAATCACTTAAGCCCAAGAGCTGAAGGTTGCTGTGAGCTGTGACACTACGGCACTCTACCCAGGGCAACAGCTTGAGACTCTGTCTCAAAAAAAAAAAAAAGGGCGGCGCCTGTGGCCCAGTGAGTAGGGCGGCAGCCCCATATACCGAGGGTGGCGGGTTCGAACCCGGCCTGGCCAAACTGCAACAAAAGAATAGCCAGGCGTTGTTGCAGGCACCTGTAGTCCCAGCTACTCAGGAGGCTGAGGCAAGAGAATCACCCTACCCAAGAGCTGGAGGTTGCTGTGACTATGATGTCATGGCACTCTACCAAGGGGGACAAAGTGAGACTCTATCTCTAAAAAAAAAAAGAAGAAACATTGCTTTTGCTTTTACTTAGAATTCGGCAAGCTTATGGGGCCACCAGTGAGGACAATCCCTGCCCAGGGTAGAGGCTATCGCTGGAAGAGAGAGAAGGGAGAAAGGAATGGAAGAAGGATTGGAGGGAGGAAAATTGGCAGGAAAACGGAGGGTGACTGTTGTCCTGGTGTGGGTGGGAGAGTGCTGCTAACAGCAGTGAGAGCCTGGATTCCCTGCTATAGTCCAGACCTTAACTCAGCATGAAGAAGTTCTCATTTATTTTATAATTGTACTTTAATTTGCATCCTGGTGATTTTTACCTTTATCTCCTTTTTGCTACTTTTTTAGCCAACTTATTCATTGGCACTTCCAGCAGAAGAAGGGCTGAGTGTCCATGAGGGGACATTTAGAGGTACAATTTCTGGTTTTGGTAGGCAGGATAGGTCAGGCATAGCAGATTAATTTTGGATTTTAATTATCCTTATTATTCCTATCTTTCTTTCTGGCTATGAATGATCGAATTATTTATATTTTTTTCTCCTAATTTATTTATTTATTTTTTGGATCAAGTCAGTTGGTGTGGTTGGTCAGTGTTCATAAGCATTTCAGAGAAAATAAATGTTGCCTGCCAAGAATAGTCTTCTCAGGTCTGACCAGGGGTCTTTTTGGAGGAAGACTTAATTAGCATGAGCCGTATGATTTCTAACCATAGTAATTGTTAGCATATGTATTCTTGGCAGAGAGAGACCTGCTGCAATACCTATTGAAATCAAAAGCATTGATGATACCTCAAACTTCGATGAGTTTCCAGAATCTGATATTCTTAAGCCAACAGGTAATATCACCAGCATTGCCTCCTTCTGCTTTATAAGCACATTAATTCCCCGCAATTTGGGGGTGATATTTACAAATCAGGGTAGAGAATGTGGAGAGGAACATCAGTTCTGCAGGTTATTTGTAAGTATTTTTCCGGTGCGAATGCTAGGTAATGGTAAAAACTTATTGAATGGAAAATGAATATTCCCATGTTTAGACTGCTGAACTGGGTGGGTAAGCCACAAAAATCTATTCTTTTATTATTTATTTAATTAAAGGTTAGGTAGCCTGAAATTACAGGAATGGGAGAATAAAACTTTAAAAATATTTGTGAAGAAATATGAAGTTCAAAGAACACAGGCAGGCAAATGTAGAAAATTCACAAAGTGAAAAATAACCTTTCCCAGATAGAAACTATGGTGTGTTCTTCAGAGTGTCATGTCTTTAGTATTATGAACGGTCCATTCAAGGTAAGGTGGTGAATCAACTCTCATGTGTATTTTTTTCCCAGTGGCCACAAGTAATCACCCCGAAACTGACTACAAGAACAAAGACTGGGTCTTCATCAATTACACTTACAAGCGCTTTGAGGGCCTGACTGCAAGGGGGGCTATACCTTCCTACATGAAAGCAGCAAAATAGATCCCTGGTCAAGGATTCCTAAATGGAGCAAAATTCTTTGTATCACATCATGGTTTTCTTCTCATGCTTTTCTGAAAGAGCTTCTAAGAAGTTTATGGAACCCACGAATATGTCATAGTAAAGTCTCCTGAAGTGTGATAGTAAGTGGATTTTCTTCCATAATGCTCAGAAAACCTATAGAACAAAGACAAACATTTCTACTATATCAGCCATAAACAGCTGTCGTGCTTCTTCAGAAGCATCATGAGCCAATTTGATAGGTGATTAAAAACAATTTTTCCTAAGTTCATCAGAATGAGGGGAAAGACAGCCATCATCCAACGTTGTTGAGATTGTAATGTATACTCATTGAATATCAGCCAACTCCTGTGATTTTGTGACACACTATCAGCCAAGTCCACCAAGTGTTTTTTCTCTATAGCTAACAGTTCCACTAAGGAAATAAAGCAATAATGAAAGTCTCAGCAGCCAGCATTCTGGCTGAAGGAAATTATCCATCATTCTAAGGGTGGGAGATGATAGTTTGTCCTCATACCTGGGCCTTGGGCGAGTGGCTTTTATAGTCTTCATTCATGGTGCACTTTATTTATGGTACTAAGATAGACCCTCAGTCCATTGATTTATCTTCTCCCTCCCACCAATCTAAAATACTCACACTGCTTTTCTGAGTGCCGATGGGGGGATACCAGCTTTGATCCATTGTTGTTCTTAGAAGGCCCAAAAAATCCACTGGGCATTGCCAAGGGATCCTGGATCTTGTGGAAAACCCTCACTTTCCCTTCACGGCTGTTATTAGAAAATCTAAAACAGATGCTGCCGTGGACCAGCAATACCTGCAAGTACTACCAACAGGAGTTCATTTTATTCCTGGGAACATAGCAAGGAGGAACCCTCTTGGCTAAGGTGCTGCTCCTGCAAAGTCTTGGAAGTGATAAAGGAACCAACCCAACAGGAGCGCAGAGCCAGCTGACAAGTGGACAAGTCCTTGTAAAGTTCTCTCCTCAATTTTTGGTGCAAAGATTGGTCTGGCTTCTCGGTATTTCTTCTCTCTCAACTTTAAGTAGCCATTTTGCCTTGAAATCATGATTACGAATTTTCCTTTACAGATGCCTTCCTGGGGTGTACTCCCCCTCACCCGAAAGGTGGCCTACTGACCAGGCCACTGCACTGTGGTGTTCTCTAAGAGAGACCCTCTGAATTTTAGCACAAAGTGCCTTCTTTTTCACAGCTGCCACTACCTTTAGAGGAATTTTGTCAGAAAATATGGAGGCTTCATATTCATGCATTATTACTTTTTTTTTTTTAAGTTTTGGTAACTCTTAAAGCATCATTTGCACCTGTGTGGTAACTGCCTGTAGCAGAACATCATGGCCAAGCTCCAACTGGGAAACTGCTTTATGCCAGTCTTGTGATTTGTGAAGATCAGCTTTGAAAGAAAGTATCTCCTAGTGTAGCCATTCAGAAGAGAAAAATGAACTATCAGAGTTATAATCACAAGTGAAAAGGCTTTGGGTTTTAACATCTTAGAGGAACTAAAAGAAGGTTAGGGAAGTCTTAACTCTGGATGGAGGTAATGTGTTTGCCCCTTAATCTTTTATTCATAGCCTATTGGTGAAAAAGAAGTAAATGAGATTCTTTTGTGTAACTTCATAGTTCTTTGTAATACCAAATAGTTTGGGGTCTTGGCCCTTCCGTGTTCTGCAAGTGTGTGTGGGTTTAAGTGCTGGTAAAGAGAGTGGTAGTAGAGTCTGTGTTGGGGAGTGGTGCTGGATAATTTGTTTTAGGGGAAAATGTCCACATTTTAACTTTGAAACTTATGAATAAATTGTGTGAGAACAGTAGTGGAAGTCTGTGATGTGTTTTAAAGCAAATGTGTCTTATAATTCAGAGGCAGAGTGCTAGTGGCCTCCTGTAACCCCTTTGCCCATATACTTTCCGTATGTCTATAATTTCAAATGTTAATTTCAAAACTGCATTGTTATCTTCATGCAACATGCTTTCTCTCTCAGGGAAGCTGAGACTGGCATTTTTTGTTCCAGGGAGCTAGTCTTCTAAACTGGTGTACATATGAAGCAACTTCTGTTGACCCCACCACACATACTTTTTCCACGTGGTTCAATGTTACAAGACAGTGGGTCCTCCACTGGCAGTAAAGCCAACGACACCTGCTCACAAAGTGCTATCAACTGGTGGACCTTTTTATACAGCTCTATTTTTTCTAGCCTGGAGTTCACCCAGGAATCCTCTGAACTCAGAGGATGGGATTTCTCAGGCCTTCCTTGTCTACCAGAGCAGAATTCTCTCTCTGAGATGTCATGTACAGAGTTCTATATGTTCCGCTTATTAGCCCCTTTTCTGGTAGGGAAGGGTGCTTTGGAAAGAGTCAAGAACAGAGCTCTAGGCTGGGCATGGTGGCTCACATCTGTAATCTTAGCATTCTGGGAGGCTGAGGCAGGTGGATTGCTTGAGCTCAGTAGTTCAAGACGAGCCTGAGCAAGAGTGAGATCCCGTCTCTAAAAGTAGGTAGGCCATGTTATGAGCACCTAGTTCCCAGCTACTTGGGAGGCTGAAGCAAGGGGATCACTTGAACCCAAGAGTTTGAGGTTGCTGTGAGCTGTGATGCCACAGCACTCTACTGAGGGCTACCAAAGTGAGACCCTATCTCAAAAAAAAAAACAAAACAGCGCAAAGATTGCTTAGCATAGAAACAGGCAAAGGGAAGCTAAATGCACCCAGAATGGTTAATGTCTTTCATGGATCAAATAAAAAAATATGCTGGGAGTCAATGGCTCAGTGCTGATCCTGTTGATCCTCAGATAATTCTGTTTTCCACTCTCATTGGGGGAGTTAGAAAATAATAAACTTAACTATACTATATACTAAAATGAAACAAACACTGATGTCATTCAGTCTCCTTGATTCATGAGTGCATCACAATTTTCTTTAGTGCCAGTTTCTTTTCAGAATTACTTGCAAAAGTAAGATTCAGATGAGTGGAGACTGATTTATTTGTTTTGATCCAGCCAGCCATTTATCTTCTCTTTGCTGCCTAAATTGGATGCAGTTAAAAGGGCACGTCCCTGGGCGCTTGGCAGACTTTATGCAATCTGCTGCACCAAAAGGCTGTGTTTGCCATAAAAATTAAAACTGCAAGAATGACAGACTACAATTGTGATAAAAGTACTTCATCTACAAATTCAGAAGTGAAACCTGAACAACTGCCTCCTTGTGTAAACCCTGGCAATCCTGTGTTTTCATGTATGTTGGACCCAAAGACACTCCATACAGCAACCTCACTATCAAAACCTCAGATGATAATGTATAAAACCAATTCAGGTCCTTAATGGTGAATTTTTACCTATGCCAGTTTTTTTCCCTGCAATTATACTCCAGAGGAGCAAGCATTTTCAAACAAAGATTCAGATGAGTTCCTTCAGGATTAATATTCAGGTTCTAAATAACAGGTTGCTAATTAAAAAATCCATCTGTGTGGCTTAATAGGAGGCCTCTGCCATCAATTGCATCAGAATCATTTCGTAGGAAAGCACATTTTTTGGGATCACCTTGTCCTGTTTGACCTAAGCCTCTGTCTGTAGCCTAAATGGTGCTTTTAATTGAACTCAAAAGAATTCAGGGAATGGTACTTTCATTCCCTACATAGCATGTTTCCCTATAATTATCTATCAAAGCCAACACTGACTTAAAAACAGCCTCCATGATGCTTTTTCATTCAGGGAAAAGCATCTTGCCCAAACATTTAAGCATCCATAATGTACAGAACTCAGTACACCAGCTCTCTGAGGATGCAATAGGGAGCCCACCATGGTTCTGAATTGCTGATCAGTTTGAGAAGATAATTCTCACCCACTCAGTGGCTTAACAGAATGCATCATCACCTTAAAGCAGTGGTTCTCAACCTTCCTAATGCCACGAACCTTTAATACAGTCCAAAGGGGTCACAACCCACAGGTTGAGAACCACTGCCTTAAAGTGATTACATCCGAGTCAATGTGATAGCATGGGACAAGCCAGCCCAGAGCCATGATTAGCTCCAGGAAGCTTCCCAGATATTTGTATTTAACAGTGATTTGGCAAAGGGAAAGGAAGTGAACAGTACAGAATTTTGGAGGCTAATAGGCATGGTCTTGTGGTATGGAAGAGGCATGGAGCTGTGAATAAGTAGTACCTTGTGAAAAACGACACTCTGCAATCACTTGTTACTTCATTTCCCTCTCTAGCTTCAGCCCACACCAGTCTGGTTTCTGTCCTATGTGCAAACCATGTTAGTATTAATTATCCCATGTATAAAACATGCTAGTATTATCACTCCTCTAGTCACTGGTCTTCTCCCATACCCATTGCCTTCCCTTCGATCCTCATCTTTTTTATTTGATCAACCTGCTGCATTTACATTTAACCTTTTGTTTTGAGACAGTTGTCTCTGTCACCCAGACTATAGTGGCATCATCATAGCTCACTGCAACCTCAAACTCCTGGGCTCAAGTGATCCTCTCATCTCGGCCTCCCAAGAGGATTACAGGTGCGAGCCACTGCCCTCCCTTTTTTAAGGGTTCCGCTGCCCACCACTTAAATGTTGATGCTCTTCAGAACCATGTGATCTCTTGGTGACCTTCCTCATATTGTGGCTTCAACTACCACTTTTATAGTGAGGTTTTCAAAGACTTTTTTTTACTGTAGACCCCTCCCCAAAACTCTACCATGTAACCAGATGTCTGCCAGAAAGTATCACCTGAAAGGACCCCTAACAGGCTTGAACCAAAGCTATCCAAATGGACTCTTGCTCCCATCCCCACTTTTCCAGCTCAGTCTGCCCAGATGTCCACACCAGAAACCTTAGCACTTTTGTACATGGCTCCCATCTGTAAACATGCATAATTTAAGGGCATGCCCATCTCTTTTACCAGTGTTTCCAAGGGACTTGCCTGGACTCCACCTTCCTTTCATTTCTGCTATCATTCCTCACTTGCTTTAAACCAAAACTAGAACACAGAAGTTAGTGGATCCCTTATCTTTCAATTTTATGTTTGGCATTCTGGAGTTCTGCTTATTTGGACTAAAGTGTCAAAGGAGTCTCAAAGGCAAATTAACCAGGAACTCAAAAGCAGGCACACTATTAAAGGCTCTGAGACTTGTGAGTTATAAATGGCAGGGTGGGAAAAGAACATGCAGGTTGAGGGCAAGGTCCATGTCTCCCTTAGGAAAGGAAGAGGCTCTGTTCTGAGCACTCCATTAAGTCTCCCTTAACATTTTAATTTCCAGTTTTACTTCCTGCTAAAAAGAGTAACACAGACACACAAATGATAATATTTTATTATAGAAAAATCATCCCAAATAAAGGATTTCATAAACACTGGTTAGGTGAACAAGAATAACCTTAAAAAGTAAATATAAATTAAAGAGGCAAAACTTAAAAGCATTTTGCCTTTAGGAGAAAATGTTAATGTTCTTTTGCCAGAGTAATCCCACCCAGAACACAAATGTGACCCTATATCATATAAGACCATGAGGTTTGCTTTCTGAGCTCACTATGCCCATTTTAATATAGTAGAACCTCTGTGAACTGACCACCCAAGGACTGTAACAGACTGGTCAACATACAGAGGTAGTCGACATAAGGAACCAGACCTACCATACTGCTACATAATGTGGTGCATGTCCAGTCTATGAAAATTAGGTCAGGAAGTGGTTGATGTAGGGAGGATCAACTATGGAGGTTCTACTGTAATTTCAAAATGATGGCAAGGAGTGGCATTAAATGTATTACTAAAAACCCTTGATTTTTAACTTTCTATTGACACTTGATTTAAAACCCCCCTCCATATGAACTAAAGCCTATAAATTGAGTATTTGTTTTACTCTAAGAAGGACCCTTTAGAACACCCATTTACAAATACATCTGTCCTTCCTGGGCTTATTCCACAGTACTTTTATAGACATGTCTACATTAGATATCCCATTGTTCTCTTGGGATTTAAATTATATTGGCCTTTACAAATTGTGCAGTTAATCCAACTATTTTATCTTCCTTCCCTTTTTTTTGGAAGGGAGAAAGAGGATGATGAGGTTGGGTTCCCTTTTATCTTCCTTCCTTTTTTCATGTTTCACTTTCAGCATGTTTGCTCCACTGGGGAGACTGTCAATAGTTTCACCTGACACATTTTAGCACTGTACCCTAGCCTCCTCCCCTAACTCAGTATAGTTGATGTTTCCCATCAACTAATACATGATGTGATGGAGACACAAACTCAAGATTATAAACCTTAAATTCATGTTCATCTTGGCTTGCTGAAATGCTCTAAGATACTCTAAATTCATTTTTTCTTTTTTGAGACAGAGTCTCACTATGTCGCCCTTGGTAGAATACCATGCCATCATCGCGCACAGCAACCTCAAAACTCAAGCAATTCTTCTGTCTCAGCCTCCCCAGTAGCTGGGACTACAGGCACCTACCATAACACCCAGCTATTTTTAGAGATGAGGTCTCACTCTGGCTCAGGCTGGTCTCGAACCCATGAGCTCAGGCAATACACCCACTTTGGCCTCCCAAGTGCTAAGATTTACAGGCACGAGCCACTGTGCCCAACCCTAAAATCATTTTCTTGTGAAAATGTTTCTATATAGACAGCCTGGCTTATTTAGGCATTTGGAAAAAAAAACACCAAACCCAAGTTCTTCCTTTTGTATTAGAAAGGCCTCTTGCTCATCTGACCAGTAACTAACTCTGAAGGGGATGATTGCAGCCCAGCCCTTGTTCCTGCGAGGACTAAGAGGTCCTGCCGTTGCAAATGTCCTGACCCTGGGAATACAGAGGTTTGGATGGGGAACCACCAAACTACAGTGATGCTGAGCTCCATGTTGTAGGGATGAAGGAGTTAGAAGGGTATATAAGAAACCTCCCTCTTCACCGGGAGGAACTCGTGGTCCTAGCTTCTCTTTAGTCACCACCACCTGGGATTTACCTTCAGATTTTCAGATTAGTCAAACCCCATGGGTTGGGGCCAAATATGTTAACCCAATTTGGGGTAAAAAAAGACCTAGTTCTTGAAAGCCCGAAGAAACTAATCAATTATAAAGAACAAGAGTCAAGTACATGAGAGCCATACTTTCACACCCAGCTGTTTGGTTTTTTTTTTTTGAGACACTGCCTTTCTCTCTCATCCTGGCTAGAGAGCAGTGGCATCATCCTAGCTCATTGAAGCCTCAAACTTCTGAGCTTAAGCAATCCTCCTGCCTCAGCCTAGTAAGCAGCTGGGACTACAGATGTGTACCACCATGCCTGACTAATGTTTTCTAATTTTAGTAAAGACAGGTCTCACTCTTGCTCAGGTTGATCTTGAACTCCTGACCTCAAGCAATCTTCCCACCTTGCCTCCCAGAGTGCTAAGATTATAGGCATGAGCCACCACACCCAGGCTCATACCTGGCTTTTTATCTAAGGACTAGTTAGTTTTAAAGTGTTAGCTATGGCATGTTTACAGTTAAACATTAACAATAAATAAACTGTAACAGAATACACAAACATTAGATAATTCAAACTTCCTTTTTATGGCATGGAAATACACTGAGAAATGTAAAGAAAGCACCATTAACAATTATCTGGGCTGGCCAACTGCTAGTGGCCAACTGGTAGGGTCAAGACCAAAGATGACCTCAAATATGAGCCAATTAGTTTTATAGGAATAAAACTTTCTTTTGGCTACAAATAACTCTTTACCACACGGCCATCAGTCTTGCAAATGGATACCAATGGCTATCAGAAGAATTCTAGGTAGAGGATGGCTCAGTTTAATCCCTACTAGTTTCTCCAAGTAAGGAACAGAGCTTTGAATTTCACTGTGATGGTGGTTACATGCACAGAGAACATAAGCACGCTCTTGTTCCTTAAGCCTAGAAAGAGGAGCTTTTGATAGCTATCTGAATTTTATCTTTGGAGGATTTTAACTAGGATAATCATTAAAATGGAATCAAGTAGCTTGCCCTACACAGGCTGGGCATCCTAAATCTAAAAATCCAAAATGTGAAATGCTCCTAAATCCAAAACTTTTTTTTTTTTGAGACAGAGTCTCACTTGGTCACCTTTGGTAGAGTGCTGTGACATCAGAGCTCACAGCAACCTCAAACTCTTGGGTTCAAGTGATCCTCTTGCCTCAGCCTCCCAAAGCTGGGACTACAGGTGCCCGCCACAACACCTGGCTATATTTTTGAGATGAGGTCTCACTCTGGCTCAGGCTGGTCTCAAACCTGTGAGCTCAGGTAATCCTCCCACCTCTGTCTCCCAAGTGTTGGGATTACAGGTGTGAGCCTCTGCACCCGGCCTAAGTCCAAAACTTGAGTACCAACATGATGTTGAAAAGAAAAAACTCCTTGGAGTACTTCATATTTTTAGATTTGCAATGTACAACCAGCAAGTATTCTATAAGTATTCCAAAATCTGAAAGAATCTAAAATCTGAAATACTTCTGGTCCCAAGCATTTTGGATGAGGGATGCTCTCAGCCTCTGTTACCTAAAAACAGTCATGTTCTTACTTTCAAAGAATCTAATGAAACTATGTACCTCTTCATAATTTGTGATCCGTAAATGTCCTAGGTGAATGATTGGAAGGTCAACTTCTATTACAAAATGGGAAATAAACCCAAAATACTTTTATCTGGCTCTGGATTTTAAGCCACAGAGAAAGAGGAAGAGGAAGGTGGTGTGGTATAGCACTGTGGAGACTAGGGAGAGTGATGTGGGTTATCATTTACCACTTACTGTTACCAGAGCTGACAGATAAAATGAAATGACAAGGCCTAATTTCCCTTCGATTCACCCTTCCTTTAGGGATAACAAAAGTGTCATTTTCTTACAGTCTGTAAGTAGCTATTAGGCTATTTCCAAAATTTAAATATACTGGTATCCAAAAAGAACCCATGGTATGAAAAGAAAATACATAGAAAAAATCCTGTACCAAGACAGAGCCTATGCAGGTGACATTTCCCACCCAGCTACACCCAAAATACCTTTGCCTCCCTGGAACTCTCATAAGTCTTTCTATTGATAAACTGAGCACTTGTTAAGAAATTTCTGCACTCATCCTAAAAGCCTTTAATCCATATTTAGGATCTCCCAGCCACATCCACAACAATATGCTGCCCAAGGGTATAAAAACCTATGATTTCATACCGGATTCCAAGATACAATAATCCAATTGGCCTGATTTGGAGAAGTTCTTCCACTTGAGTTGTGAGTTTCATTCCAAATGAATTATGCATTTGTTTAGGCTCAAAAACCTGAAAGCTAAAAAGGTTTCATAAACACTATTATTTCATTATCCTTACTGTCAAAGAACATGTGTTTTGGATTGTTCATTGCATTAATGAGAAATGAAACTAAATTTATGCTCCTAAGAACTTCCTTTTGGACATTTTGAACAAGAGTCTAGTTCTCCCCAGACGCAATCTGAGTGCACAGGCCACCAAGAATGGCATTTTCAATAACCTCTATTGAGCATCCCATTAGTGCCTGCTTTTAGAAGATTGTCTCCTTTTAAGTTTGGTCCCTTTGTTACTAAGCAATTTGCTTGGTATAAAACAAAACAAAGCAAACAAAATCCAAGAACAAAGTTTTAAGGATAAGGACTGCTTTGTTAAACACAGGGCAAAGAGAGTCCTGACTTCCTTTCCTGCTTTTGCAGTTACGCAAAGACTCAGTGAACAGCACCAGATCCAAATTTTTCAAGTTACCAGGCTGTTGCAAAGCTGGTAGCTTAAACACCAGTGAGTACTTCTTCATCCCCTGCCAGAGGTATGGACTTAATTATGGGAGAAAGGAAAAAGATAGGGGAGAAGCGTATCTCCTAGTTGGGCCAGGACATATCATGGGGAGGCTGTGAAGGGCTAGCTGCAGAGATCCCAGACTAAGAAAGCTCCAATGAGAGGTGGACCCACAGGTGGCCCTAATCCTGAAAGTCATTACAAGCCATCTGAGAAAGTGGGGCATTTAGCCGATCAAGTTCATCAACTTGGGGCGGGTGATGCATTACTATCTCTTGGTCCTCTAAGACATCCTCACCAGCAGCTACCAGATTGGTGAGGGATTTGCTTCGAACACACTGGAAATCTACATGGCGACTCTTTCCTTCTTCCTTTTCCCAGGACATCTGGATAAAGGGACGTTGTACGTAATTATAGATGACTTCAGATCGGCCACCAGGTCTTCTCTTAATTTTTTCTTTACAGGTGGGATAACCTAAAGCAGAGAAAAAGGCCATTCTCATGACTGTGCTGGCAGATTGTGCTCTCTCTGGTGTCCCTCTTAACCACAATTTTCTCCCAAATCCACAGACACCATGAAAAACAATGTAAGAAGTGTCCAAACCCTGCCCCATGTTTTCCCAGCCCCAACCACCTACATGTTTGCTTCCCTCCTGCTCAGGTTAATAGGGACTAAGAAGAAGAGACTAAGAGAAGGAAAAAGAATTCTAGCCCTTCTAATGGAAGGGAGAAAGAAACCTTTAACTCCAGAGTCTTTAGTTGCTGGCAACAAATTCATAGGACAAAAAAATCTGCCAGGGCATAGCTACTTCAGTCATCTTAATTCTGCTGCTTAGAGGGCATACTATGTAAAAATAGAAGGAAATATGGAAATGTTAGCCTAAAGAAAAAAAAGAGATGCTGCCTAAAAGACCTAAAAGGCTGTCACACGGCATGGGAGAAATCTTATTCAAAGTAACTTCAGATCTGATCTCTGTATCCCTTGGGTTTCCCAAGAGAACAGGGAAAGACATAGGGAAACGAGGTTCAATAATAATCTCAAAATTTTCCTCCCACTTTAAATTTCAGCTTAAGTCAGACACAATGAAAGTTTGTTTGGTTCTGTAAGAAGAAGTGAGGCAGCCAAGAGTAACAAAGCACAAAAGTCAAAGATCCATGGAGGGGAGACCAGGATGGCTTCAGTACTCTCTTAAGAATCAGTCTCTAGGGCCAGGCATGGTAGCTCACGCCTATATCCCAGCACTCTGGGAGGCCGAGGCAGGTGGATTGCCTGAGCTCAAGGGTTTGAGACCAGCCTGAGCAAGAGCGAGACCTCGTGTCTAAAAATAACTGGGTGTTGTGGCAGACCCCAGTAGTCCCAGCTACTGGGGAGGCTGAGGCAAGAGAATCGCTTGAGTACAAAAGTTTGAGGTTGCTGTGAGCTATGACACCATGCATGGTGCTCTACTGAGGGTGACAAAGTGATACTGTCTCAAAAAAAAAAAAAAAACCAGTCTCTAAGTCCCTCCCATGGGGACCACAGGTTGTGAGCCATTGTTCAAGATCATTTAATGTAGTTTATGTCAATATATCCCCAGACATCCTTCAACGGTTAGGAATAATCTTAAATTTTGTGTCCCCCAAGCTATATTTTTCAGAAGGACCCTTCCAGATCCAAGAAACATCCTCATGAAGATTGTTGGCAGAATGATCCTACACTTGGTGAGCCCCAACGCCTTCCTACATCTATCCACCAGTGTTCTTTGTCCTCAATGCTCTTAAACCTGAAGTAGTAATGAACTTGAACCTAATCCTGTGGCTATGAAAAGGAACTATAAGGATACAAACATTTCACACTTGAATAGTGATTTTCACATATGCCCTTCTCTAAGCACTCTGGAAGTTCAATTTCCAACTTACACCATAAACATGCAACATGAATTCTGACTGGGATTATTTTTTTACCTTCAATTCCAATGCGAATGTTTTTCAGGCCCCGTTCCTTTAACACTGTTTTTGCAACATCTCGATTTTCAATATATTTGAAGAATCTGTAGAGTTTGGAGCTATAAAGAACTGAAAAAGAAAAAAAATTAGGGTTAGTCATGGAGTGAAGACCTGTCTAAGAAGGAGGCAATAAGCTAATAGAATCAAACTAATGGAAATGACCTGTCATGTCAAAACAATCCACATGGATCAAAGGTTAAGTGTTAAATAGTAACATAAACCATAAGAGAAATTTTAAAATCTCACTGTGGAAAAGGCCATTCTGGGTAGGACGTAAAACCTACAAACCACAAAAGAAAAACTTGGCTCAGCGCCCAAAGCTCAGCAGTTAGGGCACCGGCCACACACATGGAGGGCTGGCGGGTTCGAACCCAACCCGGACCTGCTAAACAACGACAATTACAACAACAACAAAAAATAGCTGGGCATTGTGGCGGGCGCCTGTAGTCCCAGCTACTTGGGAGGCTAAGGCAAGAGAATTACTTAAACCTAAGAGTTTGAGCTTGCTATGAGCTGTGATACCATGGCACTCTACTGAGGATGATAAAGTGAGACAATGTCTCAAAAAAAAAAAGAAAAAGAAAAACTGACTGTATAGAAATTACATCTCTGCACAGCCCAAATCATCATTTAACAACAAGATAGGCTGAGTGCCTGTAGCTCAGTGGCTAGAGCGCTAGCCACATACACCGGAGCTGGCAGACTTGAATCCAGCCTGGGCCTGCCAAACAACGACAACCACAACCAAAAAAAATAAATAGCCAGGAGTTGTGGCAGGTGCCTGTAGTCCCAGTTACTTGGGAGGCTGAGGCTAGAGAATCGCTTGAGCCCAAAAGTTTGTGGTTGCTGTGAGCTGTGACACCATGGCACTCTACCCAGGACGACATAGACTCTGTCTCAAAAAAACAAAATAAAACAAAAACAAAAAACAAAGATAACCAAATGGGAAAGATATTTGTAACTCATATTACTAAGATCTAATTTCCTTTAACACATCACTAAGTAAAAGACTAACAATCCAATTTTGTAATGGGCAAAAGGCACAAACAGTGGGGTTTGGGGTCTTTCTTTTGAGACACAGTCTCACTCTGTTACCCCAGGTTAGAGTGGGTGGCATCAGCCTAGCTCACAGCAACCTCAAATCCCTGGGTTCAAGTAAGTGATCCTCCTGCCCCAGCTTCCCAAGTAGCTCGTACGACTATAGGGCTCCCCTACCCCCCATAATGCCTGGGTGATTTCTTTCTATTTTTAGTAGAGATGGGACAAGGGACTTTACTCTTGCTTAGGCTGGTCTCAAACTCCTGAGCTCAAGTAATCTTCCCACCTTAGCCTCTCAGAGTGCTAGGATTACAAGTGTGAGCCATCGTGCCCAGCCCACAAATAGTGTTAACAGAAAAGGAAATTATAACAGCTCTTAAAAATTAAAAAGATGCTCAGCCTCACTCATGAAATGAGACATTCAAGTTAAAACTCGGGCTGATCACGAGATGCTATTTATTTTAACATATTAAGAAAAGGAGCAGGGATAAAAGTTTTTAAAACACTGTTTCGGTGACAGTATGGGAAACAAACTTGTCATATGGAGGAGAATTTGGCAACATCTATAAAAATTATAAAGGCACAAAGCTTTTAACACATACTCTGTGGAGATTCACAGAAAAGATTATGTGATATATTAAAAGATGTATGTGAAAAGATTATGTTTAAAAGGGTAGTCACTGTAGTATTTATAATTTATAGCGTACATGTCCAATAGGGCTAGTTCAAACAATTAGGGCTCATTTGTGCAACAGGATACTATGCAGCCATAAAAAGGTATGTAAAAGATTTTTATGTAAGAAAGGTTATGGACAGTCTATATAATATGGTATCATCTGGAAAAAAGGGAAAAATTTTTATGTACATGTACTGAATATTCCTGGAAGGATATAAAAAAAATTGAAGAGGAAAATTGAGGAGATGGGGTAAGGGTAGGAACAAGATTTTTAAATTTATATCCACTTCTGTTTTTGAATTTTGAATTATTACCAATTCAAAAGGATTTAAAAATGAAATTAATATAGAGAAGGACACTGCCATTTAAATGTGCTGCCTCAGGCTGGGCTCAGTGGCTCACACCTATAATCCTAGCACTCCAGAAGGCTGAGGCAGGTGGACTGCTTGAGCTCACAAGTTTGAGTCAGCCTAAGCAAAAAAATGAGACCCCACCTCTACTAAAAATAGAAAAACCGAGGCAAGAAGATTGCTTTAGCCCGAGTTGGAGGTTGCTGTGAGCTATGATACTACGGCACTCCACACAGGGCAATAGCTTAAGACTGTTGTCTCAAAAAAAGAAAAAAAAAAAAAGTGCTATCTCAGTATTTGACGTAGTAACAGACACCAGGGATAGGAGTGAACAGTATAACAAAACCCACAATATCCTACAGCATGGATGTTAGACTTGCATTACTAGGGGTTTATCATCCAGGTGGATGTGCTCATCATGCGCTCAACAGAGACATTCACGTTGTTTAGGATCTAGCTACTACTCTGGGTACCACGTTTCTTGTTGAAAATATCTACACCACGCAGAGAGCTCCTACTTTGGGAATATTCCTCTCCCATGGGTGGGGGGTGGTCTTCATCCCAGTCCACGGAATCCTCATCTGTCAGCACAACTATGTGGCACTCTCTCTCCCCTTTCTTGGCACAGCCCACCATAATGGGCAAGATCAGCTCTTCGAGGTAGTGATCGAACTGCTTGTGAGCACCATCATTAGACAGTTCATGCAGTAAAGCACCTGGAGAGAGAAAATGCAGCTGAACATGTTTTCTGTCCAAATGCAAATATTACTAGAGGAAAGAGTATGTATGAGGTAATGGCTATTATCATTGATAAAGTCCAGAGAAGTGACAAAAATACTGTTTCCTGCATTTACCATTCTATCACTCTTCAATTTACTCATGTTTAATAATCCTTACATATTCTGATCAACTGAGATTTTATTGGATATATACTGTCAGATCATAAATTCTGTAAGAGATAGAACCATACTCTGGACCCGGATTTCATGGAGTTAGAATAGTACAGGAATAATCTGAATTTTGGTGACACCAAAGGACTTACTCTAAATGTGTACTAGACCCAGTAGAGAAACTACAAGTTCAAAGGTCTTTTTTTTTTTTTTTTTTTTAACCGAGGGTAACAAAGACTGTCTTAAAAAAAAAAGAGAGAGTTGAGATGCCAAGGTCCCAAGAGAGAAGCAGTAAGTAACCTTGGTTACTCACTGATTAAAGCTAGATTTACAACTAATACTTGTTTTCCTTTGTTTATTCCATTATAGTGCTTTGAGGCAAGAGGGAATGGATTAGTTAGTATTGCCCTTCTGCCTATAGACATAATTTTCAACCCACACTTGAAACTCTTGTTTAGTTAGCTGGGCGTTGTGGCAGGTGCCTGTACTCTCAGCTACTCAGGAGGCTGAGGCAAGAGAACCCCCTAAGTCCAAGAGTTGGAAGTTGCTGTGAGCTGTGTGAGGCCACAGCACTCTACTGAGGGCAATAAAGTGAGACTCTGTCTCTAAAAATTAAAAAAGAAAAAAATAATAATAATAAAATAAAATGAAATAAAAAAGAAACTCTTGTGTAGTAATAAAAAATATTAGTCGGGCGGTGCCTGTGGCTCAGTGGGTAGGGCGCCGGCCCCATATGCCGAGGGTGGGGGGTTCAAACCCAGCCCCGGCCAAACTGTAACAAAAAAAATAGCCGGGCGTTGTGGTGGGTGCCTGTAGTCCCAGCTACTCGGGAGGCTGAGGCAAGAGAATCACTTAAGCCCACGGGCTGGAGGTTGCTGTAAGCTGTGTGATGCCATGGCACTCTACCAAAGGGCCATATAGAGACTCTGTCTCTATAACAAAAAAAAAAAAAAAAAAAATTAGTCATTGACAAGCAAACTCAAAGTTTAGCAGCTCAAGTGCACATGTTAGCTGTTCCTGTACTTACTCAGATCCTGACATCGGATAGTGTTGAAGTCAAAATTAATGCAGAGATAATCACATGTATCTCTAAGATCTGGGATAGAGATGCCATCAGGACAATTAATGATACCAGTTTTGTAGTAATCCTGTAAACAGATTAGGAAAAAAATGTAGGCAAGGAACAAAATGAAAAATTACTGTTCATTCCTATTCATTCTTGGTTCTTTTAAAGCAATGGGTTACTTCTATTATCCCCAACTTGGATGACTCATTAGATGGCAAAGCAGCTCCTGGCTATCCATTTTAAATTAGAACTTGTTCACACAAACATGACAAACTTAAAAGTTACAGGAATAAAGAGGGCAAAGAAATAACTGGAAACCTTAGACCCTAAAGTTAGTAACATAGTTGATGGAACTCTAAAGGCCACTGATCATGAATGTCACTCAGAAGATGATTTAACAAAAAAGGCTTCTGACCAGGCACCCACAGCTCAGTGGTTAGGATGCCAGCCACATGCTCTGGAGCTGGTGGGTTTGAACCCAGCCAGGGCTTGCTAAACAAACAAAAAAAAAGCATTGTGGTGGGCTAATAGTCCCAGCTACTAGGGAGGCTGAGGCAAGAGACCTGCTTGAGCCCAAGAGTTTGAAGTTGCTGTGAGCTATGACACCATAGCACTCTACTGAGGGTAACAAAGTGAGACTCTGTCTCTATTAAAAACACAAACAAACAAAAGGCTTTCTACATACCAGCACTGTACGAAATACAGTTGCACTGATTCCTTCAGCAATTTCATATTCTCCCTTCTCATTGGGCCGTGTGAAATTGTACTCTCTTCCTGGCCCAAACATCCTGAAAGACACCCAGACAGCAATGTTACGTTCTCTAGGCATTATTCTTCACCAACTAGACTAATCCCTTCTTTTTTTTTTTTTTTGTAGTGACAGAGTCTCACTCCATCACCCTGGGTAGAGTGCCATGGCATCACACAGCTCACAGCAACCTCCAACTCCTCGGCTTAGGCGATTCTCTTGCCTCACCCTTCTGAGTAGCTGAGACTACAGGCGCCTGCCACAACGCCCAGCTATTTTTTTGTTGCAGTTTGGCGGGGGCTGGGTTTGAACCCGCCACCCTCAGTATATGGGGCCGGCGCCCCACCCACTGAGCCACAGGCGCCGCCCGACTTCTCCCTTCTTTACCCCATTCTGGAAGACTCCATTTCCCTCTTTTATAGTGTAAGTTAAAAACACAACACGAGGGCCAGCACTGTGGCTCATGCCTGTAATCCAAGCACTCTGGAAGGCCTAGGTGAGAGGATTGCTTGAGTGCAGGAGTTCAAGACCAGCCTGAGAAAGAGTAAACCCAATTTCTACTAAAAATTAAAAAAATGAATCAGGTGTTATAGTGCACACCTGTAGGCCCAGCTCCTTGGGAAGTTGACACAGGAGGATCACTCGAACACAGGAGGATGAGGTTGCTGCCACTGTACTCTAGCTGGGGGAAACATTGAGACTCTGAACAGAATAAGAAAGTCAGAGAATGGAGAGGCCAATGTTGGTGCTGGCCAAAAGGGAAGGAATAAAGACTTTACAATGATGTTATCAGCAGCTATTGTATGGATTTTTCACAAAAGGATTAATAAAGACTTAAAAAAAAAAAAAGTCCAGGCCCTAGTGGCTCACGCCTGTAATTCCAGCATTCTGGGAGGCCGAGATGGGTGAATTGCCTAAGCTCAGGTTCAAGACCAGCCCGAACCAGAGCAAGACCTTATCTCTAAAAATAGCTGGGCATTGTGGTAGGGACCTGTAGTCCAGCTACTTAGGAGGCTGAGGGAAGAGAATTGCTTGAGCCCAGGGATTTGAGGTTGCTGTGAACTATGATGCCACAGCACTCTACTGAGGGTGACAAAACAAGCCTTTTTTTTTTTTGAGACAGAGTCTTACTATGTTCCCCTTAGTAGACTGCCGTGGCATCGCAGCTCACAGCAACCTCAAACTTTTGGGCTCAAGCGATTCTCTTGCCTCAGCCTCCCAAGTAGCTGCGGGTACAGGTGCCCGCTGCAACACCTAGCTACTGTATATACTCGAGTATAAGCCGAGTTTTTTCGGAAAAAAATTTGTGCCGAAAAACCCAAACTCGGCACAAATTTTGTGCCGAAAAAACTCGGCTTGTACTCGAGTATATATGGTATTTTTATTTTGTTGTAATTGTCATTGTTGTTTGGCAGGCCAGGGCTGGGTTTGAACCCACTAGCTCCAGTGTATGTGGCTGGTGCCCTAGTCACTGAGCTATAGGCACTGAGCCACGAGACTATCTTTAAGAGAAAAAAAAGAAAGAAAGAAAGAAAAAAAACACTCTAAACACAGCACAGGGACTCAATGCCCATAAGACAACTCAAGTCATAAGAACTTCCTTCAGTCTGGAAAAGACAATAGTAATTGCTTTAAACATTTGTGTAAGGAGGAATGAAGCATCAAGTCTACAGATTCATCTGCAGTGAGTTTCTTTGGCAGAAAATCCAGTAAAATACCAACTACAGAGGTGGTCACTGGACAACATAATGACAGCTCAGAAGACAACACCTCTGTTCCTGATCTTTACTATTCCTTTTCCCTCCTCCTAATAGTCACCTATTGAGTATGCTATTCCTTGATATGTCTGAGTTTTGCTTTTCAGCATCTAATATGACAGATAAATCTGTATTAGTAGGCTAAGTTAATGCTTTTCCTTTTCCAGTACATTTTTTTGTTGTTGTTGCTGTTGCAGTTTTTGGCCAGAGCTGGGTTTGAACCCACTACCCCTGGCATATGGGGCTGGCGCCCTACTCCTTTGAGCCACAGGCACTGCCCAATTGATAATTCATCTTTTTTTTTTTTGCAGTTTTTGGCCAGGGCTGGGCTTGAACCCACCACCTCCGGCATATGGGGCCAGCGCCCTACTCCTTTGAGCTATAGGTGCTGCCCTTTTCTGGTACATTTTAATAGTGGAGCTCCTGAAAAAAATGGTCTTATTCAATTCTAGGAGTAACTCTGAAAATGGGGCTGACAGATCAAGTAGAAAAGGAAGATAAGTATTAGGCTAATTTGCAATTGACACATTTCAGAAAAGTAGGTCTGCTCTTGGCATGAACTCAGAAGTCATGAGGGGACGACATCCATTTGTTCTTTTTGAGACCAGAGTCTCATTCTGTTACCCTAGGCTAGAGTGCCATGGTGACATAGCCCACAGCAACCTCAAACTCCTGGGTTCAAGCAATCCTCCTGCCTCACCACCCTGAGTAGCTAGGACTTACAGGTGCCTGTCACAACACCCAGATAATTTTTCTGTTTTTAATAGAGACCTGTCTTGCTATGGCTCAGGTCTCAAATTTCTTACCTCAAGTGATTTTCCCACCTTGGCCTCCCAAAGTGCTAGGATTATAGGTATGATCCACACACCCAGCCAGGTCTTGCTTTTCTTATTCACTTCTCTCCATCCTTCCTCCCTTCTGCCAGATCTCTTCCAGTGTAAGTGAACTCATAACTTCTACTGCTGCTGTACTTTGTGTATGAGTTGCAGAATGGGAAGACAGCACAATGGACAGGAAGGCAGTTGCTATCTTCAGCTAGCCTGATTTGATTTTCCAATGGGGACTCACTGCCATTTCCTTCCTTAATCTGCTAAGCAGAGCAGATTATGCCCCACATGAACTGGCTGCCTTTTGAAGGCCTAAAAATGGTGCGATATCACAAGCTTTCAAAATCAACACACCATGCATAAGAAACCCATCCTGATAAAAGTAGCCTCCAAAGAATGAGGACATTTTTCCTAGAATGCTTTGGTTAAAATCTTAGAGAGCTAGGAATCAAAATAGCAAACAAGTTGTAAATATGATCCCCTTTAACATCAGTAGAAGTGAAGCTCAGACTCCACACCCGTAGCTCAGTGAGTAGGGCGCTAGCCATATACACTGGAGCTGGCAGGTTCAAATCCAGCCTGGGTCTGCCAAACAACAGTGACAACTGCAACCAAAAAATAGCCAGGCGTTGTGGTGGGCGCCTGTAGTCCCAGCCACTTGGGAAGCTGAGGCAAGAGAATCGCTTGAGCCCAAGGGTTTGAGGTTACTGTGAGCTGCGATGCCACAGCACTCTGTGAGGGCAACAAAGAAGTGAAGCTCAAAGTTGTTTATTTAGTTGTGGCATAGATTTGCATTAATCCATTCTCATTCTCTCAGCTTGTACCTCTTGTGACTAGTGGCCCACATCTGTAAACTCATTGGCTAGGCTACTGTTATACATAAACACAGGACAAGTAGCCACAAAACATAACAAACCTAAGTAACTCACACAATTTGTGATCTTGTTCTGCTCAGCTGAAATGAACTTCCTAGATAAAAGAACCAGATTCTTCTCTTCCTGGGACAACTCATTCCTGGATTCAAACAACCAATATCACCTAAGAATCTGTTACTCAAAAAGCACTTGCCTTTCTTAATCACTACTTTCAGAGGCAACATGCCCAAAAGATCCAGCCTTGACTTAGAAACATTTTGGGGGGGAGGGGCAATGGAGGAGATACCAAAACTAAGAACAGGAAGTCAAGCCTGATAAAATAGAAGACCAATTTAGAAAATGCTTGAATGTTCTTTCTTTTTTTATTTAAATTTCAGATTATTATAGGGGGTACATACGATTTGGTTAGTTTGCACCTTACTTTAAATGTCTAAGAAATAGACAAGTCTGGTTGTAATTAAAAATGTTTTATTGGGAATCTTATGTTTAAATGTATGTGGTAGCTGGGCATGGTAGCTCACACCACTTATAATCCTAGCACTCTGGGAGGCCAAGGAAGGTGGACTGCCTGAGTTCAGGAGTTCGAGACCAGCCTGAGCCAGAGAGAGACCCTATGTCTACTAAAAATGGAAAAACTAGCTGGGTGTTGTGGCAGGCGCCTAAAGTCCCAGCTACTCAGGAGGATGACACAAGAGGATCACTTGAGCTCAAGAGTTGGAGGTTGCTATGAGCTATGACACCACAGCTCTCTACTCAGGGCAACGGAATGAAACTCTGTCTCAAAAAATAAAATAAAAAATAAGTAAACATGTGGTATATATTATTTGAATAGCAGGATTCCATTTAGCTAAAAATCAGCAAATTAGTATGATTAATTCTGATTTCTAGTTTAGTTCAAATTTGTCCAAAGTCCTGAGGTTAGATTTTTAAACAAAAGTAGATGAAAATCCTTAAAAGCCGAACCTACAGATATACTATCATTATTATTATTTTTACTCATATCCCAAGTTGGACTTCCTCAGGTTAAGTCTATGTTTGGCCAGAAACAGAATTTCTTAACTACCAGCCCAGGCTCCAAGGCTACTTCCTGGACAATACTCTTCCTTAGCAGGCTATTTTCATTCCCTAGATTCTAACTCTAAAAATCTGAGAGCTAGAGATTCTGAGAGCCGTATTAAGTCTGAATAAAGTGGCACAAAGAATGGACTATGAAGATCAAGGAGAGCAATCATGAAACAACAAAATAGCTACAAATAAAGATTCCATTTCAAGAAACTTTAATACTGGAGAGATCAGAAAATAACCTCACAGCATCTATTGCCAAAGATAAAAGCAATAGATGGCAGGCAAAATGTTTTCAGTAAAATGGCTTTCTTCTTGTGTCATGTGGAACTCTGTCTATTTTCTATTTAATTAATTAATTAATTAATTTATTTATTTATTTTTGAGACAGAGTCTCACTTTGTCACCCTTGGTACAGTGCCATAGCATCACAGCTCACAGCAACCTCCAACTCTTAGACTCAAGCAATTCTCTTGCCTCAGCTTCCTAAGTAGCTGGGACTACAGACGCTCACCACAACACCCGGCTATTTTTAGAGACGAGGTCTTGCTCTGGTTCAGGCTGATCTCAAACCTGTGAGCTCAAGCAATCTATCCACCTTGTCCTCCCAGAGTGCTAGAATTACAGGCATGAGCCACCGTGCCCGGCCTAAGTCTATTTTCTATAAAAAAAAAAAAAAAAAAAAAGACAACTTAGGTCTCACTTTTACCACCCCTCAACATCTTTGACCTGTGGAACTCAGAAAAGTTGTTGGTTTTGTGAGGCAAGGTGTAGCACTGTCACCCAGGCTGGAATGCAATGGCACAATCATAGCTCACTACAGCCTCCAACTCCTGGGCTCAACAGATCCTGTCTCAGTCTCCCGAGTAGTTGACACTACAGAGGCACACACCACTACACCCAAATAATTTTTTTTTTTTTTTTTTAAACCGAGACAGGGTCTCACTATGTTGCCCAGGCTATGTTGTCACGAACTCTTGGCATCAAGTCATCTTCCTGCCTTGACCTCTCAATGTGGTGGGATTACAGGTACAAATTACTATGCCCAACCCAAAACATTACTTTTGAGTGAGTTTATAAGAGGAATACAGAATTAGATTCAGTAAGCTTTAATAATTCAACTAGATTTTACTCTTTTGTGGAGTTTCATTTCACTATACTGGCTTCATAAATGAAATAAGTATACTAATACTCTTCACCAACACATACCAGGTGGCTCTCCCTTTTTCACAAAAGTGTGAAGGTGAAAAAACAGGCAATGCAATACTTCTTATTTCCATATCTAATGCAAAATAAACAGCAAGTATTTCTATTTTCAGAGAACACAGTAAATTTTGAAGAAAATTATCATCACTTACCTTCCCAGCATGGTATCTGGATGAGCAGTGAAAATCTGTGGATTCACAACAAAACGTGTGCCATCTACAAGAAGTGTCACTTTCTCTGGTGCTTGGGAATGAGGGTTACTGCCAAAGCCTATACTGCTGTTTCCAAATCTTTCTGGAGTAAGAAAGGGTTCATGGTTCCGTTTATTCCCACTTTGGAAGCAAGAGCCTTTAATGTCTTCAGGAAGTGGCATTATGTGAGAGAACTGAAGATTTGCTGGCTGAGAGGTATGGTCGAGTAAGAGGTCTAAAAGAACATAGCAAGAAACCAAAATAACTTGAGAGCAGAATAACTGTCTTCTTTAAAACAAACAAAAAAATAAGCTTTTAGGTGTTCACAGGCAAAAACTCTTTCCTAGAGCACATTAAAAACAACAAGAGACTTGGTGCCCGTGGCACAGTGGCTATGACGCCAGCCACATGCATCGAGGATGGCGGGTTCAAACCTGGCCCATGCTAGCTAAAACGACAACTGCAACCAAAGACTAGCTGGGCCTTGTGGCGGGCAACTGTGGTCCCAGCTACTTGGGAGGGTAAGGCAAGAGAATCATTTATGCCCAAGAGTTTGAGGTTGCTGTGAGCTGTGATGCCACAGCACCCTACCCAGGGTGACATGTTGAGACTCTGTCTCGAAAGAAAGAAAGAAAGAAAGAAAAAAAAGAAAAGAAAAGAAAAGAAACAAGAGACTCATATTGGATCTCCCTGAGCATTTTGACTTATTTCTGGGGGCCGGGCACAGTGGATCATACCTGCAATCCTAGCACTTTGGGAGGCCAAGGCAGGTGGATTGCTTATGCTCAGGAGTTCAAGCCCAGGCTGAGCAAGAGGCAGACCCCATCTCCAAAAGTAGCTGGGTGTTGTGACAGGCACCTGTTGTTCTAGCTCCTCAGGAGGCTGAGGTAAGAGGATTGCTTAGGCCCAAGAGTTTAAGGTTGCTGTGAGCTTTGATGCCACAGCACTCTACCCAATGTTACAAACTGAGACTCTATCTCAAAAAAGTATACAACACTACACAACACAAATTAGGCTTAAAACTAAATATATGAACTCTGGATATATACAGGAAGACAGTAGTAAATATTTATAAAAAGATTACTAGAGAGTTCTCAAAAAAAAGGTGGTCTATTTTAATGTTAAAAAAAAAAGGTTTTAAATAAAACATTTTAAACATACAGAAGCACAGACTTAATATGTATGTTGTATCATCTAGATTTGGCAAGTTGTGGCGCCTGTGGCTCAAAGGAGTAGGGTGCCGGCCCTATATACCATAGGTGGCAGGTTCAAACCCAGCTCCGGCCAAAAACTGTAAAAAAAAAAAGAAAAAAAAGAAAAAAAAACAGATTTGGCAAGCTTTGTTAATCTTTTCCTACCTATTCTTCAAGCCCTTTCTTGAAAAAAATAAAATATTTTAGATACAACAGGTCTCATCTCCCACCCATTTTTAAAATTTGTGTACAATTATTCATGAACGTAATTACTGTCAATGACCTGTGAAAATATAGTCTGACTTCTTTTACTCATACAAATTGTTAGCTAGAAGACACTTAATTTTTTCCCCCCATTTGCTTAAGGATAAAAGGAAACAAAAATCTAAACCAAAAATCCATTTAGAATTTACATCCTACAGCTTCTGATAAATTCCCATTGCGGTCTTATGTTTGCACACCCACACCAAGAGCTAAGCTTCCATGCAATTCACAGGCAAGCTTGTAGCAAGAAACACTTCAATTACCAGAATAGCCTTTCACACTTGATATAAAACAGGTCTGAAGTACTAATTCAGTTCTTTAGAATGCTTCATTTCCCAACAATGAAACAATTATTATTATTTTTTTTTTTTTAGAGACAGAGTCTCACTTTATCACTCTTGGTAGAGTGCTATAGCATCACAGCTCACAGCAACCTCCAACTCCTGGGTTTAGGCGATTCTCTTGCCTCAGCTTCCCGAGCAGCTGGGAATACAGGTGCCTGCCACAACACCTGGCTATTTTTTTTGTTGCAGTTTGGCCGGGGCTGGGTTTAAACCCACCACCCTTGGTATATGGGGCCGGTGCCCTACTCACTGAGCCACAGGTGCTGCCCAACAACGAAGCAATTAAACTGGGCTGATTCTCAAACCCAAAGAAGCCCTCCTTAATTGGGTAAGCAGGAAGAGGCTCATTGCACTAGTTCTCCCTAACGATGCACTCTAGTGCAGCAGCTACATTCTTTTCTGTCAGTAGAGAGAGATAGTAATCTAGGGAAGCATATATGCATTTTATATATATAATATATATACATATATATAATTTTATATATTATATTTATATAATATTATAGATATAATTATATAAAATATTTATATAAAAAATACAATTTATTTATAAATATATATATATATATATATATATATATATATAAAAAATTGTATTTATATAATATATAAATAAAACACAGCCTGGTCAGAAAAACATAGATTTAAATCCCAAAATACTATCTCCTAGCAGAGTGAACCTAGGCAAGTTACCTAAGCTTTCTTCTTTTTTTTTTTTGAGACAAAGAGTGTCACTATATCATCCTCAGTAGAGTGCTCTGATGTCACAGCTCACAGCAACCTCAAACTCTTAGGCTTAAGCGATTCTCTTGCCTCAGCCTCCCAAGTAGCTGGGACTATAGGTGCCCACCAAGATGCCTGGCTATTTTTTTGTTGTCGTCATTGTTGTTTAGCAGGCCCAGGCCAGGTCTGAACCCACCAGCCCTGGTACACGTGGCCAGCACCCTAACCACTAAGCATCTAAGCTTTTTAAGTTTCAGTTTCCTCATCTGCAAAACAAGGATAGTAGCTGTGAGGATTAATGTAGAGTAGGGATTAGCAAACTTTCCACAACGAGCCAGGAAGTATTTTAGGCTTTGTGGGTCATGGTCTCTGCCACTTATATCAAGAAAGCAGTCACAGACCATATATAAGCAAATGGACATGATGGCTGTGTTTTAATAAAATTTTATTTACAAAAACAGGTAGTCATATTTGACCACAGTTTGCCATCCCTGATCTAAAGAATGTATATGAAGTTCATAAAGTTCACTAGTACAGTGCTCAATAAATGGTAGTTGCTATTATTGCTGTGGTTTTTATTAAAGGTTAGAAAGAACCTAACCGTTTATAAGGAGCTTTCCTATCAATTAACTCATTAATCTACCAGCCTTGCTAGGTAGAAAGAATATCCTTGTTTTCAAGATTGAGAAAGCAGAGCTCAGAAACATTAAGAATCTTATCCATGGTTACAGCTAATAAGTAGCTAAGCTAGATTTTGAATATGTCTTCTGACTTCAAACCTGTGGGTGTTTTTCTTATACCAATACCACCAAGTTAGATGTGCTAGACTAGTTAAATGAGTGGAGATTTACTGAAAGTCAACTTTATGTAATTGTAATATGCAGGCTAAGCCAATTGATCGATTATTATATATATTTTTTAAGAGACAGGTTCTAACTCTGTGTTCCCCAAGCTAAAGTACAGTGGTGTATTCATAGCTCACTTCAGTCTTGAACTGCTGGGTTCAAACGATCCTCCTGCCTTGGCCTCCCCAACTGCTGAGATTATAGGCATGAGCCACTGTGCCCCACCTTGTGAGACTTATTTAGATTAAGAACATTCAAGCTCGGCTCAGCGCCTGTGGCTCAAGTGGCTAAAGCGCCAGCCACATACACCAAGTTGGCAGGTTTGAATCCAGCCTAGGCCCGCCAAACAACAATGATGGCTGTAACCAAAAAATAGCCGGGTGTTGTAGGCACCTATAGTCCCAGCTACTTGGGAGACGGAGGCAGGAGAATCACTTGAGCCCAGGAGGTTCAGTGAGGTTGCTGTGAGCTGTGATGCCACAGCACTCTACCCAGGGCGACAGCTTGAGGCTCTGTCTCAAAAAAAAAAAGAACATTCATGCTGGCTCAGTGCCTGTAGCTCAGTGGTTAGGGTGTCAGCACATGTATTAGGGCTGGTGAGCTGGGACTTGGCTAGGGCCTGCTAAAACAACAGTGACAATAAGAAAAAAAAACCCAGCCAGGCAGTGTGGTGGGTGCCTGTAGTCCCAGCCACTGCAGTTACTGGGAGGCTAAAGCAAGAGAATCACTTAAGCCCTAGAGTTTGGGGTTGCTGTGAGCTATGACACCATGGCATTCTACCAAGGGTAACGCACTGAAACTCTGTCTGTCTCAGAAAAAAAAAAAAGAACATCCATCCTTCTGGGCACAGTAGATGCTGAAGTGTTAGAAAGACCCCTAAATTAAGTCAAGAGCTAATCACTGTACCTTCATTCCTAGGACTTAGGGGATAAGTAAGATTATGAAGACCAGATGAAGCCAGGCTATTTGTTTCCTTTTCTTGGGCTGCAGCTGAAGTATCATCTACTGGACCGCTGGCCTCCTGCTGCAATAACCTGTCACTGTCACTGCCACGGTGAACATTCATCCTTGGACTCTGTGTCCTGAACTGTCTGCTTGATTAGAACGAAATCCTAGAAGACAAGAATATGCACGATTTAGAACTCATAAAACAGATTTCCAAGGAATTCCATGGTATGAAAGGCAAACCAGAAAACTGATAAGACAGCTTTCATTCTTGTTATCAAGAGAAATAGGCACCGTAAACATTATTGTGATTTTATATTGAGAGGAATTGGGCTAATTTAAAATTGTCTTTACCAAAATCACAAAGAATGCAGATAAAGTTGTTACTAGGGAACAATTTTAAGCTTTATCCATAGACATCAAATCCACTGATTCTGGCCATTTTCATGATCGATTCTATATATTAAATGGTGATACAATAATTTGGTGGCATGTATACCATAAAGACATGGAGGGCTAACAACTGTTAAAGAAAACTTGCCCAAGTGTTTTTAAAAAATGACACACTCTTGCAACAATTAAGCACCAAGAAATCAAAATCAATTACAACCTTAATTCCAGTATTAGAATCACCTGAACTTAGAAACAAACTCGGTTTGTAGTGCTCAAGTACTCCTTTTTATCTTCCTTTTTCTCTTTTAGCCTTTGTACCTTATGTTCAACCCCTAAACTTCACCTCAAAATCATACTGGCTGTAAAGCTCACCATGTCATCTCTCCTGCAAGCAGTACACAACCCCCATGCCATGAACAATGTGACTGACAAGTGCAAGACCTGCACTCATCAGGCAGAAAGGAGGAGTTACTCAGAGGGCCTACAGCTTTCTGCTGGTTTAATTACACCCCTGCAACCCTTCCATCCTCAGCAGCTGCCCAACTATGCAAAATACTCCTGAAGTGCACCCTACTTAGCACCTTCACAGTTTATACCATCCTAATTTAATTTTCACTTGGCATTCTGGTGAAAGAATCACCTTGAATCAACAGTATTTGTATTCATATGGATTGCATACTTAATACTTTAGGAAGCAGAAGTCCACCAAGGGTAATAACACATTTTACTCTCAATTTCCAGACATACCAAGAATGTGCCAAGTGCTAACAAACATCTTTAATAAACATAATAAATATCTGTGACAAGGCTGGGTGCAGTGACTCACATCTGTAATCCTAACACTCTGGGAGGCCAAGGGGGACAGATTACTTGAGCTCAGGAGTTTGAGACCAGCCTGAGCAAGAGTGAGACCCCATCTCTACTAAAAATAGAAAAACTAGCCAGGTGCTGTGGTGGGTGCCTGTAGTCCTAGCTACTTGGGAGGAGGCAAGATCACCTGAGCTCAAGAGATTAATGTTGCTGTGAGCTATGATGGTCAGAGCACTCCACCCAAGGTGACAGAGTGAAACTGTCTCAAAAATAAGCAAATAATCTGTATGCAAATTAAATTTTGAATCCTTTCATAACCTGTATTAAAATATTGTGAACACAGAGTTGAATGATCAGTTTACTCCCCAATGTCATTTGGATGAAATATAAAAATGATCACTTTGAAAAGATGGATCAATGCATATTCCTAAAAATATACCATTTTAAAAAAAAGAGATACTTCGGCTCAGTGCCTGTAGCTCAAGCGGCTAAGGTGCCAGCCACATGCACCAGAGATGGCAGGTTTGAATCTAGCCAGGCCTGCCAAACAACAACTACAACCAAAAAAAAAAAAAAAGCCCGGCATTGTGGTGGGCACCTGTGGGCCCAGCTACTTGGGAGGCTAAAGCAAGAGAATCACTTAAGCCCAGGAGTTGGAGGTTGCTGTGAGCTGTGATGCCATAGCACCCTACCCGGGGTGACAGCTTGAGGCTCTGTCTCAAAAAAAAAATAAATAAAAATAAAAAAATTTCTAAGTTCATGAAATCTTTACTCTTAGATAACAGCTGTAACAATATAAAGCAAATTAAAGAAATAAAGTGCGTATACTGGAATAAAAGTTGCTATGTGGCTACAGCTTTTTCAGGATTACCCTTTCTTAAAGAAAAAACCACAATATTTACATTACAAAAAAATGCAACCATCTAAAATTGACCTCTAGTGATTGGTAGTCAAATAGAACCACCAATACCTTGAAATTTGACTCAGAAGATGTCAAATAAAGCCCAGAGAACAAGGTAAAGAAGGTCCGTGGAACTGGAAAGAGCATTAACAACCTACTGGGTGTCTGATTCTTTAAGATTAATTTATTTTGAACCACAATGTTCCAATCTACCCATAGTTATTGCTGTTTAGCTGCTCAAGAACCAAGGCCTGGTGCTGTAATCCTAGCACTTTGGGAGGCAGAGGCAGGACTATTGCTTGAGACCAAGAGTTTGGCAGAGGCTGGAGAGCTAGAGAATCGCTTGAGACCAGGAGTTGGAGATCAGCCTGGGCAACATAGCAATCCCCACCTCCACCCCCATTTCTACAAAAAATAGAGAAATTAGCCAGGTGTGGTGGCACATGCCTGTGTAGTCCCAGCTACAAGGGAGGCTAAAGCAGGATTACCTGAGCCCAGAAATATGAGCTATGATTATGCCACTGCACTCTAGCCCTGGCAACAGAGCAAGATCCTGTCTCAAAATGTTTAAAAAAAGTTCAAACTTTTCTTTGTTGGGGCTACATATGGCCTTCTGGAATCCTGAGTACAGCCTTTTGATTAAACCCAAATTTTACACAACAAATGCTTTTTTTTTGAGACAAGAGTCTCACTATGTCACCCTTGGTAAAGTGTTGTGGCATCACAGGCCACTGCAACCTCAAACTCTTCGGCTTAAGCAATTCTCTTGCCTCAGCCTCCCAAGCAGCTGGGACTACAGGCACCCGCCAGAATGCCCGGCTATTTTTGGTTTCAGCTGTTATTGTTGTTTAGCTGGCCTGGGCCCGGTTCAAACCCAGTTCCCTTTATGTATGTGGCTGGTGCCGTAACCACTGTGCTATGGGCACCGAGCCACAACAAATGCTTTTTAATAAAAGGTCCACACACCTACAGTGCATCTTACAAGGGTACATGTGAAACTTACTAAATGTAGAATATAAACGTCTTAACACAATAACTAAGAAAATGCCTGGAAGGCTATGTTAACCAGTGTGTTGAAAATGTGTCAAACAGTCTATAAAACCAGTGTATGGTGCCCCCATGATCGCATTAATGTACACAGCTATGATTTAATAAAAAAATAATAATAATTTTAAAAATAAAATAAAAATAAATTTTAAACCTGACCAAAAAAAAAAAAAAAACACAGTCCTGGGGAAAATCTCTTTTTTTCAGAGTACCCTGGGGAATTCTGAGACACTGCCAGGTTTTGTCTAATGGCAGAAGCCAATAACTGAAAAATTGAGAGCAGCTGCCTTTTAAGAGCATCCTCACAATTATTAAAAACTTTAGAAGTCAGGTTAAATCATATTATTGAGTTAGACATCTAAATTCTTGAGAGTTTTTTGTGGAATCTGTAGAGAACAAACCTAGTGTTTGACTTATGTGGCAGAGGTCTGAGAGAGAGAATGGAACCTGAACCCTGACAATGCCTTCTGTTCCTGCAGCTTCTTGGAGGGGGCAGTGGGAGGCCCAAAGTTGCGGCCAGACCTAGTATGGGGCAGGGAAACTGGGTCTGGCAGGGAAAATGGCCAGATAGTCTCCCTTAAGATTACCCACCTTTGTCACTGTGTATGCGGGAAAGCAGTCACACGTTTTTTCTGTTCTAGTTTTGCCATTTTTTTTCTCTTACCATGTGTTGGGGAATTGGAGAGGGGGTGGGAGGGGTGGAAGTTTGCTGATAGGGAGGAATAGAAATCATTTATTGAGAGCATATGATATATCACCACTATGTCAAATTTCTCTATGAATCATAAGAAAAATTAGAAAAGTGGGTGTTGTGGCTGGTGCCTGTAGTCCCAGCTACTTGGGAGGCTGAGGCAAGAGAATCACTTGAGCCCAAGAGTGTGAGGTTGCTGTGAGCCATGATGGCACAGCACTCTAATGAGTGTAACAAAGTGAGGCTCTGTCTTAAAAAAAAAAATTAGAAAAATTTAACAGCAAGAAATAGTTGGTTGTTTTCATATTTCTCTTGGGTCCCAATGAGAGCTCTGTGATTTTGCAGAACATAGGAGTGAAAATTCTCATAGAAATTTGGCATAGGACTAATCGCACTTATATTTAAGATACTAAACCAAAAGAAATAGATAAATAAGAAAGGTTATATTCACTTTATAGTCTGAAGTATGTATATATGTGGATATATATACACATATCAGTTATTTGGAAGGGAAAAAGTTTCTGGCACTAAATTTTGTGAACTCAATCTAACACAAATTCTTTCATTAGGCATGCTGATTAATAATGAAAAATTCCTTCTTTGCAAGAAGATTCAAAAACTTGCTTCATGAGGACACTTCTTATAGTGATCCTAAGTAAAAATAAGGACATAATGTTAAATTTTAATTCAGCAAAAGCATTTCACTGTGTCTGGTGTGATACTGGCAAAGGGGTTATGCTCAGTGGGAGCTGGTGGTGAGCTGCTTTTCTGGAGAAGCAGCAAGAATTAATCTTATTCAATCCCTGTGGTGAGGTAAAAAAAGAGTTGAATGCTGAGATAATGAAATATATAGAAGATGACAAAGGCTGTATAAGAAAAACCAGAGGGAGAGCCAAGAAACCATCACTTGGATCAGTTACTTGAAAATCAGCTTGAGATGATGAGAGAAAGAGGGAGAAAAAAGGAGTTGACCCTGAGTGTCCCTGGGTGAAGAAACCTCCAGTGTAGAGACATATTCTATAGGGCAGGGTGAGTGTCTGTGATGCCCTAAAGAGACCTTCCCTGTCATCTGAAAAGCTGATGGGAAGCAAAGGAAATACAATATCGTTTGTTGTTGTTCTCTTTGTGAACAAACTTGTTGCAAAATAAATTAGGGAAAGGCTGTAAATATGGATGATTAGTGTGTGACTTACACGAGCTGTGAGTTTCTTGTTTCCACATGGGTTGAAGAGACCATCTAGACTCTGGACTACGCTCTGACGGGCAACTGCAGTTCAGATGATTGCACGTTGACGGGGCATCGTTCCCTGTACATGTTGGTTGTGCAGATGGCAAACCTCATAGTCTCATGATTTTAGGTCTCCCTATTTAAAAGGTCTCTGTATCTTCTTTCAGAAATGGAGGCAGGAGTGTACTTGCAGGATTTATATGTTGGAGTATGCCTATTTCTCCATTGTGTCATGTTGAACAGAAATACAGCCACAGAATTTATTCAAGTATATGAATTTACCTGCCCATCCACTTATAGAGTTCACTACAGAATTTGTTGCAGTAAAAAATTTAGAAAAGTTTCTTAATGAACTCAGTACTACAAAACCTGCTAGATGTGTGTGTATGTATCTATGTCTATATGAACTCTAAACATTTTTTGTAAATGGCCAGATAGTCTCCCTTGAAATTACCTACCTCTGTCACTGTGTGTGAGTGAAAGCAGTCACACGTAATATATTAACAAATGTGTGTGCCACAAAGATTAAAGATGGCGGATGAGTAACAGCTTCCCTGCAATTGGGCACAGCAAGTCTAAGGAGACAGGACTCCAGGCATCTCTGGCCGGTGGGGTCTGCTTATAATCATCCCTTTGAGGATACAGGGAGCCAGCTAGGGACTTCTGGACCCCAAGAGGAGGACAAAAACAGTGGAGAACTGGCAAGTGATTGCATGTGAGACTGCAAGCAGGAAGGGGCTTACATGTGAACTGTTTTGGTGTTCTTGGACTTGGCACTCAGTTGAACTGCCTTGGGTAGAGCTTGAGCAGGAGTATGAAGAACTTTGGGCATTGTCTGGGGCCCCAGACTGAGTCACTGAGCCAAAGAACGGCCCCGGCAAGCTCCACCCTCAGGGTCCCAGAGCAAGGATCAAGCGGGATAAAGTAACCTAGTGACTGACCAGCCTAAAGGCGGGGACTGAACTGCCTTACAACCTCAATCCTTAGAAGGAAAGTGAGATGGTTTTGGCATACCGGAGTCTTGGGCTATTGCCCTGGGTAGAGTGCCGTGACGTCACAGCTCATAGCAACCTCAAACTCCTGGGCTTGGCGCCACCCAGACATCCATAACAGCTGTGCAGCAACCCCCGACCCGTGACCCACACCCACCAGGCTTCCGTATTCCCTGACTAGGAACTGCAGGAGCCACTCAACCCTGCATACTCCCTCCTGTGTCCTCCAAGCCTCCACACTAGCTTGTTCATCTGGTCAGGGACTCTGGAAGCTGCGTGCCCCCTGGAGCCCTCCTTGCCTCTGCACAGAGGCCTTCTCCTGGCCAGAGACTGCCGGAGCCTTGGGCTCTCTGTGCCAAAGTCACTGGGTGCCAGGCATTTCCAGAACTGTGCGCACCACCCCAAGCCCTGTTGCTGGATCCAGGTGTGTCACACACCGGAGCTGCTTCCACAACTAGAACTCCCTAGCTAGAGCAGCCCCAGAGGAACAACACAGGATCACTCCTTATAAAAATCCAGCATTAATAGAGTAAAACAGCTGTGGTCTAATCTTGGAGAGACAACTCCCCAACTCTGAGGACGGCCAGAGGCAACGGTGAAAAACAATCATGAGGACAAATCAACAGAAAAACTCTGGCAATATGAATAATCAGAACAAATCAACTCCCCCAAGGATCAATGGGACAGAAACAACACAAGACCCCATGCACAAACAAATAGCTGAGATGTCAGAAATTGGATTCAGGATCTGAATAGCAAAGAAGATCAACTTAGAATTCCAAAAGTTATCTCAAGAATTCAACGGATTCAAAGAGCAAATGACCAAAGATTTCGAGACATTGAAACAAGAAGTTGCATTCCTCAAAGATTTGAGAAACACAGTAGAATCCCTCAGTAACAGAATGGAGCAAGCAGAAGAAAGAATTTCTGACATTGAAGACAAAGCTTTTGAATGCTCCCAAACCCTCAAAGAAGAAGAGAAATGGAGAGCAAAACAGGACCACTCTCTCAAAGAGCTCTGGGATAATTCAAAGAAAACCAATATTCATCTTATAGGGATCCCCAAAAGTGACAAAGTGCCTTCACAAGGCACTGAGTCTCTTCTCCATGAGATTATGAAGGAGAACTTTCCAGATATGGCAAGAGATTCCAAAATTCAGATAGCAGATAGTTTCAGAACTCCAGCACGACTCAACCCGAATAAGAAATTCCCCAGACACATCATAATTAATTTCACTAAAGTTAGTATGAAGGAGAAAATTCTGAAAGCCGCCAGACAAAAAAAAGCCACTACCTACAAGGGGAAGAATATTAGAATAACTCCAGATTTCTCTGCTAAAACCTTTCAAGCTAAAAAAGGATGGTCATCGACTTTTAATCTCCTAAAACTAAATAACTTTCAACCCAAGATCCTTTACCCAGCTAAACTGAGCTTCATTTATGACGGAGAAATTAAATACTTCAATGACATTCACATGTTGAAGAAATTTGCCACAACTAAACCAGCTCTCCAGGACATTCTCAGCTATCCTCCATAAAGACCAACATAATCCTCCACCACAAAAGTAAACCCACCTAAAACATTTTTGATCAAATTCCAACTTCCACAGTCGCAAAAGGATTAAAAATGTCCACCAGACTCTCGAAAGGCTTATCAATATTCTCAATTAATGTGAATGGTTTAAATTGTTCTCTAAAGATGCAGAGGTTGGCTGACTGGATACAAAAACTCAAGCCAGACATCTGCTACATCCAAAAATCGCATCTTACATAAAAAGACAAATACAAACTCAAGATGAAGGGATGGTCATCTATATTCCAGGCAAATGGAAAGCAGAAAAAAGCAGGCGTTGCAATCCTATTCGCAGATGCAATAGACTTTAAACCAACCAAAATACTTAAGAATAAAGATGAACACTTCATATTTCTTAAAGGTAATACTCAATATGATGACATCTCAATTATTAATATTTATGCAGCCAACCACAACGCACCTCAATTCACAAGAGAAAGTCTAATAGACATAAGCAACTCGATTTCCTCCACTTCAATAGTAGTTGGAGATTTTAACACCCCATTAGCAGTCCTGGAAAGATCCTCCAAAAAGAAGCTAAGCAAAGA
>CAUYPK010035822.1:0-10517 GCA_963574355.1 Loris lydekkerianus | reverse complement strand
GCCCCCGCCCGCCCCCCCCCCCGCCCCCCCCCCCCCGCTCCGGGGGGGGCGGGGGGGGGGGCGCGCGGCCGCCCGCATCGGGAAGCCAAAGCTGCACTTCAGAGAGCCAGATGTGTGACTTGCAGCACAGGCCCACATGTCATTCTGGGTGGCAGCTGTGAGGGTGTCCTAGAACTCAGAATACTTCCCAGGCCCTGGCTTTTCCACTGTGCACCCCCTTTTCTCTCAGTTATAGCTGATTCTGCAGCCAAACCTGGCCTTGCCACCCCCAAAGCTGTTGTCGGCTTTGACCAAAGGAACACGTGGCCTCCCAGCCCTCTGCTGAGTTTGCCTTAGCAGCCAAGCTGGGACTGGGGATTGCTCGCTCCTCTCCCATTTTGTCCCTTGTCCGGCCTCCTATCACCTCTCTTTCCAACGTTACCTTTTTTTTTTTTTTTTTTGTTAGACCCTCTTCCCGCTGTCCTCAGCCCAGTTTAGAATGGGCAGCGGTCCGTCCAGCACTTTGCCTGTACTTGCAGCTCTCCTTGAAAGTCGCAGACTCTCAAAACGTGGAGTAGATTCATCCTGCTGGCATCAGGGACTTGGATTATCGGCCACAATGCGGCAGACTCAGAGGTGGCCACACCGAAGGTGGTGGCTGCTTCCACGGGGACAATGATGGCTTCAGGGGAAGCAGGGCCTGGGCAGGGAAACAAGCTTTTCCATTGTCATTCGCTGCCCACTCTCACCTGTCGTGACCATTGCCTCGCTCGCATCCATTTCACTCCTTTCCCGTTGGCTTGGATAGGGTTAAACTCACCCTCAGCTCAAGGAGTAGGACCTGACTTGCTCTAAGCCAATCATGCCCATCTGTGCTAAAGACATCTGTGATTTATTATTTCCCTCCATTTTATGAGTTGGCCATGTGCGTGGTCCTCTTCCGGTCTGGCTGAGGTCATGCATGCACTTGTAGCCATCTGACAACTCAAAAGGAACTGGAGAGGGACAAATGGCCTCACCACATATCTGACAATTGATAATGACCATTGGTTGGGGTGCCTTGGCTCTCCTCTGTGGGGTGTGCTTACCTCATAGGCTAACTGTAGACGACCTATAGGCTACACTGGGCTTTTGCCTCACTTGATGCAGAGCTAGAGGTTTCCAAGAGAGGAAAAGTTCTTTTCAGACTCAATCTCTGGAACGTGTGCATTGTCATCATATTCTGTTGGTAAAGGCAGCTCATGTGGCCAGCTAAGACTTAACAGAGTAGAAGAAATAGACTGCACCTCTTTATAGGAGCAGAAGAATTATCAAATTACAAGGGAGCAAAGACACAGGGGGGCACAATTTAGTAAGGGACAGTATCTAAAATGGTTGAGTAAGGCGAGTTGTGCAGTGAAAGTAATGTATATTGTATAACCCATTGTCCAGTGTTATTTTTAAAGCATTATCTAGAGTATATGTCAGTTTTTATTCCTTTCCTTTCTGAGCTGGTGTTCTGCTCTACCACATCTGTGCATGTGCACGCATTTAAGCATATGTGCACTTGTCATAAATCAAGATATGAAGACACCACTTTTTTTGGGGGGGGCAACCACACGTCCTTTTATTTAAATGTATTATACTGCATTTGAAACTTTTAGTTAAAGATGGCTCAAGATCGTTGAAGATACGTGTTTCTCCTTAATCTCTTCCAGCTGTCCACCACCATTAGATAATAGTAAAAACACACACAGCCCCCACTGCTATAAAGAGAATGAAAGAGAAATGTGTGCAGCAGAGACACTTCCACAAATTTCTGCAAGATGAAAAGAGGGTGGAGGATTTTTGACAAGGAAAAGAGAGAAAGGAGGTGGTAGAACAGAGTGACAGAGGGAGGGAGCTGCCTCGGGGAGAGGTGGTGGGTATGAGGTGACAGGATCGACTGAGAAGCCTGTCTGCAGAGCTTCTTAATTGCTTTCTTTCTGACATATCCATCTCCTTGCTTCCCTTCTTTATGTTCTCTGATATTTAGCTTAGAAATAGAGCATCAGAATCCAAAAATACCTAAGAATTCTTCTCTAATGAAATGTAAGTACCCAAATAGGTGGAATTAGAATTTGGTGCCAGGACCTCAGAGTCAAGTTTACCCATTTTGGCCACTGGAACTGCTACAGCTAACAAGTTGCTCCCTGCCTATTCCTTCCTGCTGAACCCTTCTCTTCATTTACTTTGGCCTTGGACACATATGTTCAGTCCCCAGTCAGCCTTCCTGTCAATGCGAGAGATCAGGCCAGAAAACAGACCCACATACAGGGATAGGTGAAACACACCCCAGTTAAAGAGAGAAATTACTCCATTCCCCTTTCTTAAATAGAATAGATATATTCGAAGACCATCAACCTCAGGAAAGAAGGGCCAAGATGAAGAAATAGAAAAAGTGTCCCCTGAAGAAACAAAGACACTTCAGAGGAAGACTTACGGAGATAGTGCCCCAAAAGTACAAAAATAAAATGCAATGGGAAAGGAGCAATTGAAGATCAAAGTAGAACATTTGTTATGTGTCCCATCTCTCATGCCAAATGAAAATTTCTGAGAGGACTTTGACTATAAAACAAACCTCTCACTACATAAACAATATAAACACCAGCAAAGAGATTGAACAAGGCAGAGACAACACCAACAATAAAGCAAAAGAAAAGATTGAACATGTGAAATAGATCAGATGCAGAGAATGATTCTGGCAAGTGCGACTCAGTAAACAGGAGGTTTAGAAAAACGGGCACATTACAACCAAAGGGGAGACCTTCTAAATTAACAGAACCAAACATTTACCCAGAGACTAGAGGAGATGACCTTTCTGTTCGAAAGATTTCATCAAATTTCCAGAAAATAATTGGAAGATCCCAGCTTAAAAATAGTCCTCAAATCTTTTCTTTCAAAGCATAAAGGATAAAGAGAAGATTCTTAAACACTTACAGATAGATAGAGCAGATCCTCTACAAAGTTTAAACTAGCATCGACTTTCATCACCAACACTGAATGGTATGAGAAAAATGAGCAATGCCTTCAAAATTCAAAGTTCTAATGGGCAATAGCTCTGAACTTAGCATTGTTACACAGTTAGACCATCAAGAAACATGATGGCAAAATAATTAGATGCAGAAAATGTATATCCCATATACCCTTTCTAAGGAAGTTATTTGAGATATAATTCATCAAAAGGAGAGTAGATATCAAGTGTTGTTGGTTAAATTGTATCTTCCCAAAAGATAAAGTCTTAAACCCTAGTACTTGTGGATGTGACCTTATTTGGAAATAAGGTCTTAATGATGACATCACAAGGGTAGACCTTAAGGTATCCCTATAAAAAGGGGAAAATTGAACACAGAAACAGACCAGCATAGAGGAAAGATAATGTGAAAACCAGGGAGAACCCCCTTTACAACCTAAGGAATGCTTGAGGCTATTAGAATATAGGAGAGAGGGATGAATAGATCCCCATCACACCTCTCAGAAGAAACTATCCTTGTTCACACCTTGACCTTGAACTTCTAGTGTCCAGAGCTGTGAGATATCATACTTTCTAATGGCATCCCCAGGAAATTAATACATCAGTAGAAAGGATTTCTGATGGAAGAGATGATGGAATTCACCCAGAGGCCTTGGGAAAACAATCTCGGGATGACAGTTATCTATTAGGTCTTGAAGCCATCATTCCAGATTGGCAATGGGACCAGAATTCTCCAAAAAGAACAGAAGCGAAACAAAGTAAACAAAATCTGGCCTAAGGAATTGGATAATGTCAGTGACTTTGCAAAGAAAGATGTATTTCTCTTTTCTGCTTAGTATTTTCACCAAAAATAGAAATAAAAACCTAAAACCTAAAAACAGGCTGGGTAACAGAGTCATGGTTCAAATATGAAGGAAACCAAGGGATGTCATGCATGCCCATGAAACAGAAACCATTTAACTGAGAAATGGTCCCTTGAGTATCATGAGGGTTATGAGCCTGAACCTACAGAGAATGAGATGCAATCTTATTATATTACTTGTTTCTGCAGTGAGAATTATTAAAATAATTTATAATACAAGATGTCCACAAAGTGTGTGTGCAATTGCACACAAGAGAAGGGCAGAGAGAAGGGCAGAATTGCCAATTGTTTCACCTACTATGATGAGCAGTCTAAGACATTGGCCTAAATCTCTGAAAACAAGAAATAGTAGTTGAAGTGTGTTATGCAATAGATAAAATTATCAATATAAGAAGTAAAATTATAACTATAAAGTGCATACAAACGTCCTTAAGTAACTAAAGGACATTTATGAAAAATCTACAGCTAATGTCATACTTAAATGGTGACTTTTTAAAAAATTTTATTTATTTATTTTTTATTATAGATAAAAAATATGCACCATAGATGTGGCCCAACCCATTACTCTCCCTCCACCCAAACCTCCCCACTCCCTTCCCCTTCCTTGGTCCTTTCCTCATTGTCTTGTGGTATAGTTGGGTTATAGCCTTCAAGTGAAAGCTGACATAAAGAATATATACAAGACCAGGCATGGTGGCCCAGGCCTGTAATCCCAGCACTCTGGGAGGCCAAGGCAGGTGGATTGCCTGAGCTCAAGGGTTCGAGACCATCCTAAGCAAGAAGAGCAAGACCTCTGCCTTTAAAAATTGCCAGGTATTATGGCGGGTGTTTGGAGGCCCAGCTACTTGGGAGCCTGAGGCAAGAGAATCTCTTGAGCCTAGGAGTTTGAGGTTGCTGTGAGCTGTGACGCCATGACACTCTACCCAGGGAGACAGCTGAGACTCTGTCTCAAAAACTTTTTCACCCTCGGTAGAGGGCCCTGGAATCAGAGCTCACAATGACCTCAAACTCCTGGTTTCAAGCGATCCTCTTGCCTCAGTATCCCCAGTAGGGAATAGGTCATGGAGAATAAATGACCCAGAGAGGGTGTGTAAGAAGAAGGCCTAGGACCAAATTCCAAAGGACACCAATATTTAGAAATGGGTCCTAAGAGAGAACGCAGCAAGGAAAGGAAAACAGAACAATAATGTCACAGAAGGCAGTAAGATGAGAGATAGTCAAGACTGTCTTATGCTGCAATAAGGTCAAACAGGACAAGGAATGAAAAGCTCCCATTAAAATCAGAAGTATAAAGATGTTGGTGACCTGTACTGGCTCAGTGCCATTGCAGTAATGGGACAGTAGCCATATTACGGGGGTTTGAGAAAAGACTGGGAGCAGGACACAACTGTAAGAGGGATTCTACCTAACAAATTCAAATATTGGGACCTGGTTGTTTGCACCCTCACAGTAACCTGAAATAAAAGAAAATTAAAGAAAAGATTGGGGCTTGGCACCTGTAATTCAGTGGTTAGGAAGCCGGCCACATACACTGCGGCTGGTGGGTTCAAACCTGGCCCGGGACTGCTAAAACAACAATGGCAGCTACAACAAAAAAAAAGCTGGGCATTATGGCGGGCGCCTGTTGTCCCAGCTACTTGGGAGGCTGAGGCAGGAGAACTGTTTAAGTCCAAGAGTTTGAGTTGCTGTGAGCTGTTATGCCACAGCACTCTACTGAGGGTGACATCAGTGAGACTCTGTCTCAAAAAAAAAAAAAAAAAAAAAAAGGGAGAGAAAGAAGACAGTTATTGGAGCAGTAACTAATTACCACAACTTCAAACAACTTAGACTTGTTATCTCACACTCCTGTGTGTGAGAGAGCGTCTGACAGAAGTCCTACTGGGCTAAAATCAAGGGGTCAACCAGGTTGTTTTCCTTCTGGGGACTGTAGAGAATAGTTTCTTTACCCCATCCAGCTTCTAGGGCAATGATTTTCAACCTTTTTTATCTTCATGGCACACTTGAACCTATAGATAAACTTCAATGGCACACTTAAATTGTATCGGTCAAAAAAAAAAAATAATAATAAAGAATGTACTTACTGTGCTTTGAACTTCTTTCGAAAATAATTTAATGAATGATCTTAAAAAATGTTAGTGGCACACGTAAGATCCTGTCATGGCACACCAGTGTCGCCCACACTCGTTGAAAATCACTGTTCTAGAGGCTTCCCATGACCCTCAGCTTGTCGTTCACTCCCTTTTTCTTCCAAGTCAGCAACGTGGCATCTGACCTTCCTCCCTTGTCACATCTTGCTGGATAATCTCACCTGGAAAGATTCTTTGCTTCTGCAGCCTCATGGGATTAGAATGTTCCACCCAGATAATCCAGGAGAATCTCTCCTCAGTGTGCCTAACGTAATCATATCTGCATGGGATTACCTTTGGCCATGTCAAGTACAGTATTTATAGTTCTAGGGACTAGGAGGTACATATCTTTGGGGGGGCCTTTATTCTGCCTACCACAGGGAGTAAGTAGAACTCTTTAGAAGTTTTTCTCAGAACAAGAGAAATGGGGCTTGAAGGTATGTGAGGTTGCAGGAGATTTTTCTAAGGAAGTGATGGGGAGAGAAGACTCAGCAGATGGGCATTGAAAAGATGATTTTCTTCTGAGACTAATCCCAGACCACAATTGGCTGAGAGGATTGCAGGTTAAGTTTTTGTAATGAGAAAGTAATCCATTTCAGGTTAAATTTATGGTTAGCAGGATGATTTGATCTTATTTAAACTAGTCTAGAAAAGATCGTATCTTTAAGAACGTCAGGTTGTTGCTAAAATAATGACTGCCTAAACATTTGTTTTGTTTGCCATACCGTAAAACATTGTAGAAGAAACTAAATTGTGGTTTATGAAAGCTATATTTTGTCCTCTTAAACAATACATATTCTAAAATTCTTATATTCATATGTTAGAATTAATTACATGCTCCAGAATATCCTGTGCTTGTTATGACTAAATTGCCTCAAAAATTAAGTGGAAGTAAATGAGGTATTAAGCATGAATGATAAAGTAAATTAATAAATATTTTTTAGAGTTATTTCTTGTGTGAGACTCTTAAATGTGCATTAATATAGTCCCAATGTGTCCATATATTTTTCTGTACTAATATAGTCTAGGGTTGTCTATCATAAACCAGAGTAGTAAAGAAAATGACAGAATCAATTTACTTGTGGCTAAAGAACAGTGTGACTCTTGGAGTTCTCTATTTAATAAGATGGGCATGCAATAAAGCAAGCTTTCAATTTTTTTCGTCTGTACTGTATCTTTTACTGAACTTCAGCACCAAGTTTGATTTATTACTTTATCAATAGTTGTATTGAAATGGCAGTAAGGCTGAAATGCCCTGTACATGAAATATGATGGGTCTTCTTGCAAAAAGGAAGCCTTAGATTTTTCAGTCTTTCAGTCCAGGAGTAGTCCTAGTCTGTGCCTGACCAAAGGAAGCCAACTGTGCACTGGGCTTTGGTTCTTTGAACTCGATGATAACAGATTCTAACCGTACCGAGTTCATGCATACGAATTAAATTTAATGACTGAGCCAATTTACTACCCACTCTCTTTACTCTTTGGTCTTCTTTTTCCCCATCTTCTTTTCACTGGATGTTTCAGTCTCATTAGGTTTTCCGGAAAAAAACTGGGATCTTGTCCATCATTTTGGTTGTTGCCTTTTTTTTTTTTTCCTGGCAGATGGAGCCTGAAGTTTCAATGGAGGAAGTGAAGAGGAATACAACACATTCAGAGTTTATGAAAGACCTTATTTACCATCAAAGTGAAGGTTTCCAGATACTCCAGCCCTGTTTTCTTATGCTGTTATGTCTTTGATGAGGAATTAAGAACTCCAGCCAGGGCAGTAGAAGACACTTAGAGGTGCCTGGTAGAAGGCAGTGCTATGCAGGGTCCTGACTGTAGTCATTAATTAAAAACGATATTGAAGAATGGACGAGTGGTAAGAAACTGTCAGATCGTAATACTTTCTGCACAGGCATTTCTGAGAGAGATCTAAATCTGCACAATTAAAAATGAATATATTTCTGCTAGCTTCCATCATTCTTTTTTTTTTTTTTTTTGCAAAGCATTCATTGTAGCTTACCTTTGAGTTACTTATCATTGAGACTCTTTCTTGAATCAACTGTAAATCTTTAGATGGTTCTCCAATGTTAGTGAGTTTTAAAAGAACGTAGGGTATATATCTCTGAGCTTCTCATTCAATGAATTTCGTGTGGGGCCCAGAAATATTCATTTCAACAACTTCTCAGGTGACTATAAAGCATGGTCTGTGACCCATCTTGGGAAATATGTGCCTGGAAATTGGCGTCTTTGTTGTCCTTATGTTGGGTTTCAAGGCAGTTGCCTGTCTCCTAAAACATCAGGGTTTTTTTTGTTGTTGTTGTCCTTATGTTGGGTTTTCAGGCAGCTACTTGGACTCTCAGGTCTTGGAGAACTCTTGGTCAAAAAATGACCAGACACCCCCAAGGAAGGCAAGCATGAAAGAAAATTTATTGAAAAAGATAAAAATAGGCCAGGCACGGTGGCTCACACTTGTTATAATAGCACTCTGGGAGGCTGAGACAGATGGATTGCTTGAGCTCAGGAGTTTGAGACCAGCCTGAGCAAGAGTGAGACCCCATCACTAAAAGAGGAAAAATTAGCTGGGCATTGTGGCTCCTGTAGTCCTAGCTACTTGGGAAGCTGAGGCAGGAGGCATAGCACTTAACCCCAGGGAGACAGCGTGAAACTCTTGTCTAAAAAAAAAAAAAAAAAAAGAAAAGAATAAAGAAAAAGATAAAGATAGATTTGTAGAGTAAGAGCAAGATACAGGTTTACAGAACAAGATATGATATGATAGCCAGGGAATGGGCTTTCATTGTCCCAACAGGGAAAAAGCAAAGAGGCCTATGTAATGGCTAGTGCTTTGATTTTATACTGACTTGAGTCTACCTCATGATTTAGAGGTCACCTTGGAACCAGAGTCTTATTGCTCATGCAGACCTCCCATGAGCCTCTCTGTGAGCCCACTGTGGGGTATGGACCATAGTGTAGTGCCCCGGCCCACGGGGCTAGTTCAGCAGGGACCTAGGGTATGAAGGGAGAGAGTGGAACAAGGGAACAAGAGGCATGAAGAATGGGGAGCAAGACAGGATTCTGATCAAACTCCCCAAAACTTTATTTTTTAACAGCTATTTAAACACAAGCGGAGGGGGGAGGTGTGCTCAGGGGTATGAGCGGGTGGGGAATTCCAGGAGCAGGAGTGGTAATCCACTGGTCAGGATGTTCATTTTGCATAGGGCAGTAACCTTCCAAGCACTTGACTTAAGTGATAAGTTTCCAAGGTGAGCTTGCTCTTACGTATTGGCTCCCGGCGAAACTGGAGTTTCTTTTTTTCCTCTCTAAGTGGCATTCTTCTGTTTGCTGAATCCTAATTTCTTTGACTGGAATATATGGCTGTGGATTGGCAAAAAGCTATGCCATTAGCCTTCCATTGTCAAAAACAGTCTCTTCTTTTTTGACAGTTGAAGAAGCAAGTTTATGAAATGCAGAGGGAGCGCTCATGAAGGTATTACAAGCCCGGAAGAAGCACACGAGCAATGAGCTGACCATTGAGCCAGAGGTATCCACAAATAAAAATGGCGTCGACTTGTCAGGCTTCACGAACGACCAGATGGACTTCAATGATGAAAGCGATGTCATTAGTGCACTTAAGTGCCTTATTTCTCAGAGGGAAATTTAGAAGATGTAGAATTGACATTATTACCATTCATTAAACTGCTTTTCTGAAATGTGCAGGAAGGAGAGAAGCCACTAACTCATGGAAAATGATACAAAGGCTCAGCCTCTTGAACCTGTACCCAGCAATTCAGCTTACAAAAATAAACTGAGGAAGCTCTATTTCCTGGAAAATTTGTTAGATGCAGAAATTCAAGAAAAAATCGATGAGATTAAAAAGAAAAAAAAAACTACCATGCTTATGCAGTCTGGCCTTTTAGGTCCCAAATTTAAATGCCAAATCTTTCCCAAAAATGTGGCAACTGCTCAATCACAGGAAAATACCCTTACAGAGAGTGAGAGTGGAGACAGCAGGCTGAAGAAAATGAAGCTATTCCTCAAAGGGCCCAAGCGCCTACGGAGAAAGCTCTTACAGGAGGCAAGAATCAAGAGGAAACAGGTACCCGGCCAATAGCGAGGAAAGTTGCCAAAGAAAGAACGCTTGGGAAACCAATCCCAAGTGAAATGACACAGTTTGACGTGGTGCAGAGGCCTAGGAAGTCTGTGGGAAGCTCCTTCCACATGGAGCCTTCATTCACGCAGACGGAGCCTTCCTTCATGCAGACGCACAAGGCTGCGATCTCTTCTTCCTTCAAACAGTACATTGGCATGCCTTCTACTTCTGCCACCTCAAAATCCCTACCTGAGGTTAGAAAAAAATCAAAAGACATGAGCAACACCATTTTTGTTTTAGAAGATGCAAATGCTAGAGTTAAAAGTATAGAAGCTGGTAAACCAATTGTACATTCTAGAAGAAAATACCGCTTTCATAAACCTCATTCCCATGTGGCCCACAGAACACCTGCGGCCAAACTAAGTCAGAAGTTTAGAAAAGAAACAGTGCTCCGTGGACAGATGCCTGTAAACCGGCCTCCATTCTCTG
>CAUYPK010035820.1:0-17580 GCA_963574355.1 Loris lydekkerianus | reverse complement strand
TTTCACATGAAGGCTATAACCCAACTATACCACAAGACTATGAGGAAAGGACCAAGGAAGGGGAAGGGAGGGGGGAGGTTTGGGTGGAGGGAGGGTGATGGGTTGGGCCACATTTATGGTGCATATTTTTATCTATAATAAAAAAAAAAAAATAAACAAAATCCCTCCAAAAAAAAAAAAAAAAAGAAAAGAAAATATAGTGTTCAAACAATGTTAAACCCTCTTATGCAAAAGGCTCATTTTTTTATGGTAGTGGGGAGGAACTTACCAAAGTAGACCTTGGGCTTTGAGTAAACATCTGTGGAGTTTGGTATCTGCAGGCATTCCTGGAACCAATCCCCTAGAAATACTGAGGGAAAATAGTAATTGATTTATTTTTAAGAAACAATCACATTTTCTATATGTATACAAAACTCATTATACATATCAGTTGATTGAATTAGAGAAACCTGAAAGAGATGCCGTTAATAACAGAAATCAAAGTGAAATAATTTCATTATGTGCAGTTTACTATAAAGGGTGAGACTGGAGTCAGACAACTTGTTTTCTTAGATCAGCAATGCCAGTGAATAACTATTGGTTTTTTAACCTTTCAGTTCCCAGTTTTCTATTCTATAAAATAAAGACAGTAGTTCCTATTTTGTAGTATTGTGAGCATTAAATTAATCTCTGTAAAGTACACAGAACACTGTTGTGATATAGGAGGTGCTCAGTAAATGTGTGTGCAATTATAAAGTTTAGTACCATTACTAAGAAATGTGTAAGTGCAATAAGGATAATATATATATATTTTTCAATAATTATATATGTGGCCATATTTGGTTATAATAAATATAGTTATGTAACTATATAATTATAATAGGCCATCATATCTTCATATGCAGGTATCTGAGCAAAGTCCACTATTGAAAAAAAATCTAATAAAGATTTTTAGTGATAATTATGTCTAACATTGTAAGTTGATTTATAATGTGAAAATGACATTGCACACACTACTTAATTTGCATTTTCAGAGTAACTCTACTAATTAGTCATTGTCCATTTTCTTTAAATATTGGAATTGAGATTCAATGGGATTGTGGAGAGGACAGAGTCATTTTGGACAAATGGTTGAACTGAAATACCCATAATCCTACCTACCAATCATGGGCTTTTGGATAAATAAAATGGTTCAGAGCATAATCAGAATGAATTTTCTATGTAGCCTTTGCCTATTTCCAAATCCCATTCACCTACCTATGGTTTAGGCAGACTTGGGCACTGATAACCATTCTACTACAACCTGGTGACTTCTGCCTCTCTCCCCTGCCCTTGCCTATCTTCTTCAGCCACCATGTCTAGGATTCCTTCTGTGATAGATTCTCATAGGTTTTCTGCCTAACTAGCTCATATTGCTATAGCCTAGCAGGGTTATTTTGCTCACTGCTCAGAGAAGAGCTAATACCCTAAGTCAGTTAGGGTTATAGCAGAGAAAGAGTTTAATTTCTCAGAGTACTGAACAGGGGTATGGGAGGAATTTCTCAAATTCATCTCCCTGAGAATTTTGGGAGAAAGAGTTTGTAAAGACAGTTTGGTGAGCAAAGGGTTAGGCAATTAGGTCTCCTAATTGGCTGGGTTCGGGGGCGAAATTACAGGGGTGTAGAAATTGTCTTCTCATGTCGAGACAGTTTCTGGGTGGGGTTGTCAAAACCAATTGAGTCAGTTTCTTGGTATGGGTCATCCGTCTGGGTAGGTCAGCCAATCCACTGGAATGCAGGGTCAGGAAGATGTCTGGAAAGCTAGTCTTAGGTTTCACAAGGGTGATGTTATCTATGGAGAAAGTTAACAATGTTTATGACTATTAGCTGTGGGACCCCTGAGTACCAATTATAGAAAAGCAAACTAGGGGATAGTGGCTGGTTATAATAATTTTTAACAATGCTGATGTCTTTGCAGAGTTTAGTCCCTTCCCATAATTTCATTATATACCCTTTTATTAACTGGTAAAGGGCACCTCTGATACTTCAGTCTATTCTAATACTTCTTGTATCAAGAGTTCTCCCCAAAACATAAAATCCAATATCTGGAAAACACCAGGAATTCTACTACAAAACTTTAAAAGTCATCAAGGAATATAGCAATGTCTCAGGCTACAAAATCAACACACCTAAATCTGTAGCCTTTATATTAATACCAACAATAGCCAAGCCAAAAAAAGTCAAGGACTCTATTCTTTTCACAGTAGTGCCAAAGAAGATGAAATATTTGTGAGTATACCTAACAAAGGATGTGAAAGATCTGTATAAAGAGAACTATGAAACTTTATGAAAAAAAAATAGTTGAAGATGTTAACAAATGGAAAAACATACCATGCTCATGGCTGGTAAGATTCAACATTGTTAAAATGTCTATACTACCCAAATCAACATTGTTAAAATGTTTATCCCACCCAAAGCAATATATAATTTTAATGCAATTCCTATTAAAGCTCCATTGTCATATTTTAAAGATCTCGAAAAAATAATACTTCATTTTATATGGAATCAGAAAAAACCTCGAACAGCCAAGACATTACTCAGCAATAAAAACAAAGCAGGAGGAATCATGCTACCAGACCTGAGACTACTATAATTCGATAGGGATCAAAACAGCATGGTATTGGCACAAAAACAGAGAAGTAAATGTCTGGAACAGAATAGAGAACCAAGAGATGAATCCAGCTATAAGCTTTTCTCTGTATATTCATGTCACCAAAAACTCTGGAATTCTGTGGCATGCATCAGATTTTTTTTTGTATGCATCTAGATTTTTAAAACAGATATTCTTCCAGCAACCTACGAAGCTTTCTGATGAGAAATTAAATAGTATATAAAGAAAATACAGAAGCCACATATTAAAGCCCATTAAACGTCTCACCTGGGACCCTGCAAAATGTAAAAGAATGTTTTCAGAAAATAAAAGCGAAAGAAAAAGAACTAGAACAATTTACACGTCATGAGCAAAATGCTCTAAATGTTAAGATCTTTGATTTTCTCATGTGTGGGAATTTGTTATAAATATTAAAACATATCTTAAAATGTAATTTTTACAAGTAAGAAGTGGTAAATTTAGTTTGAAAATTATAACACTACTAATTATGTAGTATCTAATAATATCCTAGCATCCCAAGGAAAGTTATATGGTTAATGAAAATGCCTATTTTATTTCCAAAAAGTTTTTATTATAGCCTAATGTAAGGTTACTCCACCTTGGAACTGTTGACTTTTGGGGTGTAATTCCCTGTACTGAGGGGTTCTCTTTTGCCCTTGAGTATGTTGGCAGCATTCCTGCCTTCAGGAGATGCACAGACAGCTCTCCTTCAAATTGTGACAACCTAGATATATTCAGGCATCGTCAGACCGCATAGTCTGAATAGGACAGTGTGTTAGTTTCAAATACTGTGAAGCAGATCACCATGAACTCAGTGGCTTAAAACAACCCAAATGCATTATCTGTCATAGTTGGAACATTTTTTCCCTCCAAAACTTGTGTTGAAATTTAGTTGTCAAAGTAAAGGTATTGAAAGGCAGTGCTGAATGGTCACACGGGGCCTAAATGGGAGATGTGTACTTGATAAGCACTCTGCCCTCAGGAAAAGATTGATGTTGATGCTAAAGGGTTTTGTGAGATGATTCTTCTCTGGCCTTTCACCTGTAGCCAGAGATGGCTCTGGCTTCAGAGAGGGCCCTTTCCAGAGTCTGGTGAGTTGATCCCAGACTTCCAAGCTTCCAGAACTATGAACTGATAAAACTCTGTTATTGTAAGTTATCCAGTCTCAGATGCTCTGTTGTAGTGGCACAAATGGACTAAATATTATCTCCCAGTCCCTATGATCAGAAGTCGAGTGGGGTCAGCAGGGCCTCCTCTCAGGACCATGCTTGGCTGAGATCCAGGTGTTGACTGTGGTGTCCATCCTCACTGCGGGCTCAGGATCTTCTTCCAAGCACACTGGTTTTGCCAGAATCATTTCCTTGTAGATCCATGACTGAAGTCTCTGTATCTAGGAACTATCGTCAGGCACCACTTTCCTCTTCTATAGGCTGCCTCCAGTGTCTTGGCACATGACCGGTATGGGCCAGTGACAACGTGGATGTTGACGTTTTTAGCTAAGTCAAAGGATTATGTCTTTGTGACCCCAAAGTCCCCTTCAGTCTCCAAGGTGTATAGAGTAACATAATCACAGGAGTAACCATCTCATCAACATTTGCCATATAATATAACCTCAACAGAGAAGTAACCATCTCATCATCTTCAAAGGTTCTCCTTACACTTAAGGTAAAGGAATTCCACCAGGAGCATACATGAGGGGCAGCTATATCACCATGGTCTGGATGCTTGTGACCTCTCAAAACTTATATGTTGAAATTTTAACATCCAAAGTGATAGTTTTGAGAGGTGGAACATTTCAGAGGTGAGTAGATCATGAGGGTGAGACCTCCATTAATGAGATTAGTGCCCTTATAAAAGATATGCCAGAGAAGAATCTCATCCTTCCACTATTTGTGAAAATAGCAAGAAGGACCAAGAACCAGGAACGCAGACTTCATCACAACCTTATCATGTTGGTTCTCTGATCTTGGGATTTACAGAGTCCAGAACTGTGCAAAATAAATTGCTATTGTCTATAAGACTTACAGTTAATGGCATTTTGTTATAGAAACTGCAAACTAAATAAGACACCATTAAATTGAAAGAAAGGAATAAAAGACAGGAAAAAGAAGAAGAGGGAGGGAGGAAGGACGAAAGGAAGGAAGGAAGGAAGGAAGGAAGGAAGGAAGGAAGGAAGGAAGGAAGGAAAGAAAGAAGGAAGGAGCAAGAGGGACAGGGGCGGGAAAGAGAGAGTAACTTTGGCTTTGAAAAGGACATTCTTAAGCATGCAAGTCATATATTTACACAGAAGGCATAACGTATGCCTTATATTTACATGTAAGGCATCAAGATGTCTGCAAATTACTTTCGAATAATTCAGCAATTCTATCTATTCAGCTAGCTGGCTAGCTAGATGGATAATGGAATTAGAGGTTGAATTGTTTGCTCCCAAAATGCGTATGTTACAGTATTAAAATACCTCAGAATATGTGGAGGTAGAGAATTTAAAGAGTAATTAAATTATAGTGAATTCATTGGAGTAGGCCCAAGAGTAATATGATTTGTATCCTTATTTGAAGAGGAAGTCTTGACAAAGTATAAACACAGGGAAAAGACACTATTTACAAGCCAAGGAGAATGACCCAGAAGAAAACAACTCTGCTGACAAAACAGTCAACCTATGGTTCTTCATTACGGCTGCCCTCATAAACAAATGCATGTGTAGATAGATGGTAGATAGCTAGATAGATGGTAGATGGCTAGCTAGATGGATGGATAGATGATAAATAGATAGATATAATGAGGGCATGAGGGACAACCATACTCCGTTTCAGTTTACAAGTTTTAAAACAGGTGCTACAAGATTATGTAAGTCTGAAAGAACAGGAAATGGAAACATTAGCTTAGCCACTATCACAGTTCAGAGGAACATTTTCCTAAATTAGTAAAGAAAATGCTGAATGTCTTAGCCAGAAGCAACAAAGTGCACAGTTTTCATAACTCACTGGAAAGACACTGAAATTTCTAAGAATTTCTAAGATTTCATGGGCTGAATCGTGTCCATACATGAAATTCTAATCTCCTCCGAATGTGACTGCAGTTTTAAATAGGTCATTCAAATAAGTAACTAAGTTAAAACAAGGCAGTCAGCCTATTAGCATGGGCTCAATCTTGCCAGAGTCCCTGTAACAAGAGGAGATTAGGACAAATGGACAGATACCGGGAATCCATGTGTATGGGGACAGCCATGGAAGCACCAAACCACAAGAAAGTAGCCATCAGCCACCCAAGGAGAGAGGCTTAGTAGAAACCTCTGCTGGCACCTGACACTTCCAAACTCTAGAACTGTGAGAAAAGGCATTTCTGTTGTCTGAGAACCTCATTTGGTTAAGCACTGTTATGGGAGCCCCAGCAAACTAATGGTGATGGGTGTCCAGTCACCTCAATCACCAGCAGTGCAGATGGTTCTGGAGGAACTGCCGGAAACCAAAGTGAATTTCACATCAGGACCGCAACTGAGTCTAGAAAATAACAGCTTCTTCTCTTCTACCTTCCACATCCCATGTAATCCTAGATACACACAGGAAAGAACATGATGGGAAACACATGAATAATTTCCAGTTTCTCTCCTACATCCAGAAGAGACGTGAGAAGGTGTTAGTGATGAACTCAGCTTGACAACAGAAGGGAGGAAGGATAATATTGATCAGAAGAAGTCGATTAGTCCATAAAGTTTGTGTACCATTTAAAACAGTATGCAATTTAAAATTGCACGTGAACTTTAAGGCCAGCTTGTGTTACAGGAGTCTGTGAGCCCAGGAGAGAGTTGGGGATGTGGAAGCCAAATTTGAATAACTCATTGTTCCAAAAGGTTTCAGTATTCATTTGATGACAACAACAGATATTCCTGTGTTTGTCAGAATATGAACTAAATGAACATATCATCATATCATATTCCAAATATTATCAAAGTAATGTAAATAATTTTTTGGTAAAAACTGGCAGCTCCTATTAAAAATTAAATCCCTTTAAAACACAAGAGCATAACATGTCCTTAAGAAGAACCAATAAATAAGAGACCACGATCCATTGCAGAAGAGAGAGAGGACGGGGAGATGAGGGCCAGGAAAGGGGGAGAGACAGACAGCAAACTCTCAAAGAGTTGACATCGTAATATTATCACAGATGATATTATTTTGTTGACTGTTATTTTCTTTAAAAAACTATCTTGAAGATGCCTGCAGTATATAAGAAACTAGAAAGAAATATAAGAAAAAACAACTTTTCTTTAAATGGCAAACTCACTAAGACTATACTCAGCTGAAAAGTAAAGGAGACAGCAAGAGTGTTTGTAGGAAGGGAAAGTGTCCAGAACCTTGCATGGAGTGAAGGGATCTCCAGAACGTGAAAGAAAGATGCCAGGACGACAGCTCAGCTCGCCACTGTCCAGCATTCTGCAGCAATCCGCTGAGGCTGCTCTGGCCATGCCCAGTGGCCTTTTTATTGGAGCGCAGTGACCTTCATTTGAGTGCTCACTGGCTCCACTTCCAGTGAATAACTTCTACTTTGGTTTTGTCTGAGGTCTTTTTCTGGGTACCACAGCCACTATTTTGCCAGATGAGCTAGAAAATTAAAAACACACATACACATCTGTGGGCAACACGTACTCACAGGCTCACATTCTTCCCAGGCACCACCTGCAGATGACGGTCTTGAGGAGACAGTATGTACATGTTACAGTCTTTCAACCCTAGGCAGGGTGAGGCCAGGTACAGGTTTCAAGGACATCCTCGGTATGATTCATTTCCAGTCACCCCAGGATGACTGTTTCATCAGGAATGAATTCATGGCTGCCTCCCCTTTCTTACCTTGTTTCTCTACTCTTTAGTTGGAAAATAAAGTTATAAATGTAAAAGTGAAACTCTCAAGCTTTCATAAAGTATAAGAGAATTGCTAAATAATGATAGAATAAAAAATAGTGTGTGAATAAGATACATTAAGTGTGTTAATATTATTTAAAAATGAATTAGTTAATACGTACACTGAGAATGCAAGGCATAATGTGAAAGATTATTGTCTGTGAAAGATTTCAAATTTATTTATTTTTACTTTTTTTTATTTTTTCTTTTTTTGAAACAGTCTCAATCTGTCATCCTGGGTAGAGTGCCGTGGCATCATAGCCCACAGCAACCTCCAACTCTTGGGCTCAAGGGATCCTCTTGCCTCAGTGTTTCTATTTTTAGTAAAGACAGAGTCTTGCTTTTGCTCAGGCTGGTCTTGAACTCATGAGCTCAAGGAATTTACCCACCTGGACCTCCCTGAGTGCTAGGATAGATTATAGGCGTGAGCCACCGCACCTGGCCCATATATTTAAATTTAAATGTACAAAAAGTTCACAAATCATTTAAAGAGATCATTCAGAAACTACACCAAAATGTGCAAGAGAGGCTTATAAAATATAAATCCAATGTCAATAGAAATACAAAAAAAGATTTTCAGCCTCATAAGTGATCAGATAAATGCAAATTAACAACAAAAGACGATATTTGCACATATCATAGTGGCAAACACACAAGTCTTAAACTTTTTGCCAAGTATGTGAAGAAATGGGAACTCTGATACAATAATGGTGACAGTGTAAATTAGCACAGCATTTTCAACCAACTTCATATCACCTAATAAATAGAAGAATCACATACCTTCATCACAGTATTTCTGCCCTAGAGAGATTTTATGTATTTGAATAAATAGCATCACTATTCATAATAGTGCCAATCTAAAAATTCTATCATTTTTATGTTGTATAAAATAATATGCATAGTGCTTAATTGTCATGTAAATTTCAAAACAAAATTATTATGTTGTTTGCTGAGGCATATATTTAAATAATACATTATTTTAAAAGTTAGGTGAAAATGAAAAAAAAGTTTCTATGGTAGTTGATTACAAGGATATTTCAGGAAGTATGTGAATAAATATCAGCTTTAAACAATGTGTATACTAAATTTCATCATTTGTTCCTGAGAATATAAGAACATCAACTGTCAGATTAGCAAATTAAAGGATTGGTGAATAATGCAACTTCTATAGCTGATATCTGAAATGAAAATAAGGTATTTTCTTTTTTTAACTTTCTCTTTTACTCTCAAAATTATATTTAAAATAATCTAATTCCAAGTTAAAAAAATAAAAAGAAAGTACATTTCTCAGCCTTACCTACAGTTTAGCTAATTTTGGGTATATAAAACCTAATATTTAGATGGGTAAATCCATTATCCATATGTTTTCCAGTATCCATATATTTTCCAGTATCTATTTATATTCATATATCAAGGAGTCAGGTCTTTGCATTTGGTTAACTCCCTAATGATTTGGTGGACACTATTTTCTTTGTAGTTTGCAGATGTTATTCTGTCATTTCCTAATTTCCTTCGCTTTGACAGTCAGATTTGGCCAGATAGTGCCATTTTATCAAACAACTCCCAACCCCAACACCTTAACACGGTGTGTGTGTCTTCTCACTCCAGTATCTGTGTAGATCAGGAGGTGGGGCCCTGCTGACCACAGAGAAACACGCTGATGGAAGAAGCTTCCCTTCTGTTTATATTTTATTGGACAGTCAAGTTACCACTCTAACATCAAAGGGGTCAGAATGTTTAAGTTTCCCATGTGCCTCGTAAAAGAATTAAAACACACATAAACAGATCTAATAACCACCTCTATAAATAACTAGCTATTTCTATCTGGAAGTCTGTACATTCAGGAATTTAATCATGAAATAAGTAGGTTTATCCACACTTCCTAGTACATAGTGAACATTTTCAATCTACAGACTGAAGACTTCTATCATGTAAGAAAAACACCTTGTATCATTTCCTTAATTGTTGCACTCCATCTGTTTCTTTTTCTTCTCTTGAAAGTTATGTGCATCTAACCTTTTTCTGTCTTTTTTTTAATCCCAATTTTAATTTATTTATATGTGGGTCTGTTTTGAGTTATTTCTTCTATTTGCTGTTCCATGCCATGGCCGAAGGATGACTAACCTCTTCTTTGAAGGCTGATTTCTTTTTCGGTTTTGGTTCCCAAGGCTGGGCTTGCTGTTAGTTTTATATTTGTTTCTTCAGGTCCAGAAGTTGTATTTGTGGCGCACTCGAAGCTTCCTTAGCGCTCTCACTATTTTTCTTTCAAGTGTACTGTCTCCCCCAGCTGTTCTGCCTCATTAGGAGTTTCCTGATAGATGTGTTTTGCTTCTATTTTCCACTTGGCTAGTGGGTCTTTTTGGATTTCTTATTATTATTAATGTGTTTATTCATGTTTTGGGCCTGCTCACTGCTTTAGTTGCTGGGACAACTGAAAGATTGCAACCCTGATTTGTTGCTCTTTTGTTGGGGGTTTATTAACCATAACTTGTCAGTGCTTGCAGCAGGTGGAACGCTGCTCTCCAGGGTCTTCTGTGTGGCAAAGGCTGTGGTTTCTCAGTTCAGGAAACAGCACAAAGCAAAAGGGACTCTGTGCCAAAGCCTCTGCCTTCAGAAGACCCTGAAACAGGCTCCACTTAGTACTTGCAGCACAATTTTTCACTTTCAAAAATTTAAAGTAGCTAAGACCTCAAATCCTCAAAGTGTGTAGTTCTGGAGCAGGAAATAGGTGCATTTCAAAGGTAACCTGTGTACATCATCAGATTATGGCCTTTCTCAGTGATATAAGCATTTTAAAAAAATCACAAATTCTGATGTTTCATAACAAAAACATAAAATCGTTCCCGTTTAAAAAAAAAATCACAAATTCTGACGTTTCACAACAAAAACATAAAACCATACAAAATCAAACAGGATTTGACTTTTTTTTTTTCTTTGCAGTTTTTGGCTGCAGCTGGGTTTGAACCTGCCACTTCTGGCATTTGGGGCCAGGGTCCTTCTCCTTTGAGCCATAGACACCGCCCAGAGTTTGACATATTGAATTCTGAATATTTCCTTTAACTTACAGAAACAGGAATATATGGCAAAATGATGAAATAGTTTTTAACCTATAAACTATTATTTGGGCTACATTTCTCAGCTGGATTTTTTTTTCTTTATCTTTGTCATTAATTCTTCTCATCTGAAAAAGGCTAAAAGTTCTTGATACTAGTTATGAAAAATAGATTTCTTCAGTATCTAAGAAGATTAAATTTATACAAATAAATGAATGCATGATTAAAACACAACTCCAAAGATGGATGAAAATAGAATGTACCATTTCTTACCTGTCATCTCTGTTTCAAAAGGCTCAACCAATGGAAGAAATCATTCTGGATCGAAGTTGGCTAACTTTTGCACTCGTTGCTTTAATAATAGATAATTATAGCTTGTCTATATACTTTTTAGAGCTTAAATTAGATATAATTGTCTGAATTTTCTGTTTTAAGTCATTTAACATTTGTTGAAAAATTTCAAACATCTGCTTAATTCTGTCGCAGGGGTGGGTGAGGCAGTGTGAGTGAGGCTGTTTCTGTGTTTACTTTACCTCTCATGTGTGTCTGTTCAGAGTGATGATTTGATATAAATGAGCCTTTGCATTCAAATCATACATTTGTGAGCCATTTGCTAGAGAAGTTTTCTAAAAAGTTAGAAATTTAAGAACATAATGCTATAATGGCTAAAATGATCAGATGTGAAGATAGAGTGTTTTTGTTTGATGTAATAGTTCCAATTACTATTTGCAGAATGTAGCCAGGCACCTACTTGTCCTGGGAGACAGAAGCTTTCAGAGCACTTGTTTTCAAGTCAAACATGGTTTTCATTCTCTTGGCAGCTGCTCAAGCTTATTACTATATAATTGGCACCACCAGCTGCCTCTGCTATGTAAACCATATGAACATCACACAATCCAGGTCTTACCATCTCATTAAGTATTAGCACACTTTTTTTTGTGCAATGAAGTATGTAGGCACCAATAAACAACCCCAAATCTATTACGGAAAGTCTTACGATCTTGGATTCAGAAATTATATTCCAGCAATATTCTTTCCAATATTTGAAAAGGACATAACACCACAGTTTTCTTAAAGCAACGTATGTGTATCTTTATTGTTCTACCTTGCTTGGAAATTAAAGGAGAAACTAGATTTCAAAAATAATTAAATAAACTAACACCATGGTTATAAAAGAATTAAACCTCTGCAGTGGAGACTTAAAAAATTATAAATCTACATTTGCTTTGTGAGCATAATTTACAATGATGAACAGAAGAACCAGAAGGCTTTATCGATATATTACCTTACAGCATACGGGGTTATATCGAGTTGTCGGTAAGGTGAACTAAAATTGCTAATTCAGAAGGCTATCTATCTCTTTCTGTCACTATGAGCAAAATATTTATCCATCTGCCCTCTCCGTGGTGTGTAGCTCTTTAGCCCATAAAAGAATTCACTTTAAGTATGTTAACAATAACACCACCACCAAACTCAGCTGTTTTTCTTAATGACACCACATTAAATATTCAGTAAGCTTAAGAAATACATCCTGACAGTCAAAGATACATCTAGAGTAAACAAAACTACTTAGTTTTTGCAGGAAAAAAACCTTCTTGATCATTAATTCCTTCATTCATTCACTCCAGCCTGATTATACACACATCAAGTGTGGTACAATAAAGCCACTGGTTCGCGTTAGGGAAAACACAGGGAGAGTAAGGCTAAAGAAAGGTATTACTGCGTGTGCATTCCGACAGAGATATGAGATAATAAGATGAATGTAAATGTAATTTGTGTAAGTATAAATATGAATAAATTAATACATGAATGAAGGAATACATTCTTTATCATTTTAGTTGATGCTGAATTTAACAAAATTAGAAAACAAAATACTATTTTAAACGAAAGTGGTATTCTCTTCTTTCTTGAAAACACATCTTTATAACTTGATTTATGTAAATCATAACATTAAAGAAAAAAAAAATTTTTAACCATTCAATTACATCAGTCTACTCTCTTGAAAACACTAATTGTCATGTCTGGAATAAAACCCTACCTGGTTCTGACCCTTTTACCAACCTACTTCAAATATATTAGCTTTCTAAATACATCTTTTATTATGGCTTTTGGAGGATAACTAGAAAAATACCTCCCCTCCCCCTTTGTTTCTTAACAACCTAAGATAAAGCGTCCACAAAACCAAATCTTTCATGTAAACTCTCCTAGTCTTCCAAACTCACATATACAAACACCCCTGTCTCCCTAGATTTATCAACCATGAATAAACCTGTTGAAAGCTCGAACATACCTGCCTAACAGTTTCTGTGCCTGTGCACATGCTTGTGTACCTCTGGTTAAATGTGGCACCGTTAGTGTACATATTAGGAAATCATTTATTTCACAGGCATTTTTTCACCTCTGTGACAGGGAGTAAACTAAACCCTGATAAGAATAAGTCATAACATGTGGTCTCCATGAGTTCAAATGCTGTTGTTTAGAAAAGTTACTTCTAATCCTGATTTGTTGGAAACTGTTTTATAAGTTAATGAATATTGAATTCAATTAAATATTTTTTTCTACATCAACTGAAATCATAAGCTTTTTTGTTGTTTATTTTTAAATGTTAAACTAAGTCAATATTGAAATAAACTCTACTTGGGTGACATGTACCATCCATTTATTCACTGACAGATTTGATTCACTAAAAGTTTTTCTGAATATTTTGGGACTATATTCATGAGGGTACTTGTAGTTTCCTTTTTGTTTGTAATGTTTATGTTCAATTATGATATCAGAATGATGCTGGACTCATAAGTGGCAAAACATTTTTTTCGATTCTATTTGTTGGAAGAGATTGTGTAAAAACGTTGTGATTTCTGTTTTACATGGTTGATTGAATTCACCAACAAAATTATCAAGGCCTGGGGATTTACCTTGTTGAGGGTTTAAAATCTGTAGTTTTTATTTCATCTCTAAAAAATTTTGGTAGTTGACATCTTTCAAGGGTTGATTCATTTATTCAATTTTATTGCTATAAAATTGTACACCATATTGTCTATCATTTTTTAATATCAGTGGGGTACAGAGTGATCCCATTTCTGTTGTGATAAATAATTTTTATAACATTATAATATTGGTAATGTGGTTTTGTTTTCTTTCTTTTCATTAGCCTTTTTAGAAGTTTGCTGATTTTATTGATCTTTTAACAAAAACACTTTTGTTTTCATAGATTTTCCCTATTTTTTTATTTTCAATAACATCAATTTTCACTCTAACCATTACCATTACTTTGGGTCAGCTTATTTTAGGTTTATTTTGTGCTTTTTTCTCTGGTTCTTAAAAGGAAGACTTAGTTTACTAATTTAAGGTCATTCCTCTTTTCAATACATGCATTTAATGCTGTAAATTTCCCTCTAAGCCCTGCTTGAGGTACATTCTACAAGTGTTGATGTTTATTCATTTCCATTTAGTCCAAAATATTTTTTCATATCCCTGAGATATCCTCTTAGACCAATGTGTCTTTAAGAAGTGAATAATTTACTTTTCAATGATTTGTGAACTTTCCATAGATCTTTTCATTGTTTCTAGTTACGTTCTGTTATTGTCAGAAAGTGGGCTTCGCATGGTATCTATTTTATTAATTAATTTAGTAATTAAATGATTACTATTTGTTTTGTTCCTTATCCATTCCTGAAACTGTAAGGTGTTTTGTTTTTTTTTTTTTTTTCTGGAATCATCTCTGTTTCGCCCAAGGAACTTCCTGTAGTATTTCTAAGGTCAAGTTTACCAGTGACGGGGCCTCTCAGTCCTTTTTTGTAGGAATGTCTGTCTTTATTTTGTTATAATTATGAAGAATATTATTGCTGTATATAGAATTCTGGGTTGTAAAAATTCTGTCTTTTTTATAGTCTGGTTAGAGGTTATCAAATGTACAATTAATCTGATATCTTCAGTAGTTCTTACGTCATAGTAGTTTTCAGAACCGTGGATGTGCTTCTGCGATTGTCCCGGTAACATTCTATCAGCCCAGACTTAGTTACATCTACGGACAGAATCATGAAGTTCTCTTCTCTAGCTGTCTGCTCTCCTGAATTCCCAACTCTCTCAAAGGGCCTCTTCCCTCGTTTCCTGGCTGGTAATACTTTGTGCTCATCTGTCCCTTCAGCCATTAACCTTCCTGTGCTGCCATGCAGTTCTGTTCTTCTGGAGCCACTTGACGGCCATGTGACATTAAGTGACGGATGGAAAATAATAATGGGGATTCTCCCCAAGTCTATGAACCATGGAATCTCCTTTCTCCAGTTTCTCTGGTCAGGAAAATAGGTTTGACCTTGAACTTACAGGTGTCTGTGATATTCTACACTGGTAATGATTCAGTCTCTTTTACAGTCCCCTCCTTTCTTAGATTCAAGAACATTTTCCTGTTAAGAATTTTCTCGTGCTTCAATAACTGCTCCAGACTACTTCCCTCTTCAGTGGCAGGACTTTGTCAATTCCCTGTCATCCTTTTTATGGTCCCTCCAATTTTCCCAAACGTAGTAAAGTTCTGTTTGCACAAACCTGACCCTTTTGTTAACTTTTCTCCCATTATTTCTGTTTAAATAAAATATTTCCTGAAAATATTTTCAAAATGTCTGCTTTTCAATGCTGAGCAAATGGTTCTTCTATTTCACAAGTTATCATTGCTCGCATTTGGAGTCAGTCAGCAGAAAGTGAGCAACTGAACCAGAAATTTGAAAGACAGCCAAAGAAAGTAAATGAAGAGATAACTAATGGGTAAGTAAACATGAAACACATCTTTGCATATTCTTATATTTTTAAATGTGTTTGGAAAATTTTTGTAATTTGATTTAAATTTTATATGTTCTATTTTAAGAAAATAAAAATATTACACATACAGCACATCCTAAATTGCATTATCCAGTATCAGGTTCAAGTGTCTACAAATTCATAATTATTTACTGTGATTGGTGAGAAGTTCTATGCTCCAGTTTTTATATTATTAAGTGAATTTCTTTCAATGACAATAAAAATCTAATTATATAAGAATTGGAAGTTATGAAAATTCAGGTAAATAATTGAAGTAGATATGTAACCATTTAAAAAGTTACCTTTTAATGAAATTGAGAGTGTAAATAATGGTAACATTTAGCATAATTTAAAATATAGGTCAGAATATTATTTTAAGACATTTTGGCAAAGGTTTTATTAAAATGTTGAATGTGGCAATAAAAATAAATTTTATTTATAAGTGTTTTTATGCTCTAGAGAAGTATGTTTCTCAAATATGTAATTGATCCTCGCATCCCTCAATTACTGTCAGAGGTTATTACATGCACTTGGATTTTATTCAAAGCCATTTCTTCTTAAATGTTCTATAATTCAGACTTCCCTTTTATTTCCCAATTGGGCACAATTAATTAGATTTTACTGCAGATACTGTAGTGTGAAAGTCAATGCTAATTGGAAGCTTTACAACACAGAAAGGTGGAACAAGAATTCCTGTGCTAGCGTCACGAGAGAAGAGAGTCCAGGAACACAGCCTGCAGTGAGAGTGTAGGGAATCGACTGGGCAAGAGGAAGAAATATAGAATGATTAGAATGTTTATTTTATGTACAGCTAGCATGTAAAAGGCAATCAATATTTGACACTCAGGAAAAATTGAATTCCTATTGCAGAGAGTAAACCGGAATATTTTAATGTTCTGCCCAACAAAATTTGACTTCACCTATCCTTATAAGACTTGTAAGTGTCTTTAATTTTATTTAAATCTTTTAATCTTAGACTATACACAAAGGTAATATTTTATAACTGGACACACCCAATTTCTAAAAAAAGAAAAAAGCTTGGCTGATGTTATGACTTTATTTATAGTTTATAGCACAGTCTTAACCCAGGGTGGGGAACCTGTGGGCTGAAAGACACGTGTGGACTTCCAGGTCCTCAAGGGTGAACTTTTAGCTGCAACTAAAATTTACAAACAAATCCTTTTATATTGATTGATGCACTTTTGTCCATCTTTTATATATTTTTTTAAATAAACATATTTAAAGCACCAAAGAAATAAAATAAGTTTCAATGAAATAATGCTTCCAGATTGACTGGCACAATTAGAACAATAGTAAGTTGTAAGAACTAAAACAATGGCTGCTCCACTCATCATTTAGTTCTAACTTCTTCCACCCACTGGTGCCACTACGGCAGAGGGGGCTGGTTGGTGCGAGTTTATAGAGTTTATAGGCATTGAGCCTACCAGTGAATGACCCACTATTGACAGTGGTGCACCATGTATCCATTTCGTGTGAAAACTGTGGATTGTTGCACAGCTCAAGAATATTTTTAATTCTATCACGTAACAACCCATGTCAAAGAAGACCAAGAAGAATGAAGAAAACAGATTTTTTAATGAGGATTGGGAATTGCAATATTGTCTTGTTCCTGCCAAAGATAAGATGGTTTTCTTCTTTTTGCAATATCAACATTAAAGAAATTCAGTGCTCAATGGATTTATAATAGTCAAAGGAGCACAAATACTGTATATACTCGAGTATAAGCCGAGTTTTTTCAGCACAAAATTTGTACCGAAAAACCCGAACTCAGCACAAATTTTGTGCCGGAAAAAACTCAGCTTATACTCAAGTATATACGGTACTTTAAATTAAAGGGAGTGGTGAGAAAGGTTGTATTGCAGAATTTAAAAGATAAACAAAAGCAGAGACAATTATTTCAAGCTGTAATAAGACCTGGAAACAATGCTAATGACACATCTTAGAGAGTAACTTATGTCCTGCAGGAAGAAAGTGTGACAGAAAGCATTGTCAAAGTTGTAGGATGCTTAGACCCTGACAACATTTTTTTTAATTAATTAATTTATTTTTTATTATAGATAAAAATATTCACCATAGATGTGGCCCAACCCATCACCCTCCCTCCACCCAAACCTCCCCCCTCCCTTCCCCTTCCTTGGTCCTTTCCTCATAGTCTTGTGGTATAGTTGGGTTATAGCCTTCATGTGAAA